>CAUOFW020005601.1:0-26645 GCA_963454935.2 Ilex paraguariensis | reverse complement strand
AACCTAACTCTTATAGCAAGGGTCGCCAAAGGTAAACAATGGCAAGACAATTATGTGCCTCAGACATAGTCATAAAATCTTGTCTCAATGGCCAACTGAAAAATATATTTAAGAGAATCTCACTCCTTCATTGGATAAGTCATATTTATGACTTCATTGGGTTGTAAACAATCCAAACAAGAATTTCAATGTACCTATTTGAGGCCTGTGGCTCTTATAAGTTACAAGTTTTCAATACCTAACACAGCTTTTCCAGTATCGAACATGGTGTAAACAGCAAAAAATAATGAAGTCTATAGTTAAAGTTCCAACTAAAATCAAACAAAGTTCTTAAATTAAATTGGGCTGGACTTAAATTCTTAGGTGCAAATAATGTTAAAGCTCAATCCATAAATATTGAACCAAGTTAGATTGGGCCAAAAATGCCATAGGCCCAAACACAAAAAGCCCAAACTAAGTAAATTCTAAACCAAATAAGACCCAAATAAAACAAATGAACAACAAAGCCCAACTATAAGGCCCAACCCATAATACTTAATTCTAAATTCATTAAGGCTTAAGTCCAAATTCATTGAAGCCCAAATTTAAGTACAAGTCCAACCCATAAAGCCCATATAAGAGTATTTACCAAAATACCCCTATAGCCATCCAAACTCTAGGGAAAGCCAGGAGGTGAAGAAGCCAAAAGACCAACTACAAAGTTGGGAAGTTAGGTAGTGGAGAAAAAAGAAGGACAACGAAGCTCTGTTAGGAAGTCGGGAGAAAAGAAGGATAGTGAAGCTCGGCCTAAGTCCACTTGCATCCAAGCCCAGCAAATTCGTCTCTAAAGAGAAGAATATACCACCAAGGTTCTTCTTCGAGAGAGTCAAGCCAATAAACACAAAAGATTAGTGAGAAGATCCACTAAAGCATCAACAAATTGAAAATTAAAGAGATGCATATTCGGCTCTTGTCTTCACTTACTCCACCACGTTAGCATCAAATCAAAGATCAAGATTACAATTATCCGGTCTTTTCTTCACCAAATTCAATAAAAACATCAAATTAAAGATAAGAGACACGTCAATCCGGTCCTTATCCTTGCCAAATTCACCAAAATGCCGCCAAATTGAATATTAAGAGACATGTTGATCCAACCATCGTCTTCATCAAATTAAATTGAAAATCAAAAGATTATACACGTGAAAAGCACGCCAAAAAAAGTCAATGTCACTTCATGTAATCAAAGTTCAAAGCATCAAGATTTTGTAATTCAACAATCTTTAGTATAATCATACACAAAGATATTTTATCGTTACACATGTTATCAAACTTGTTACCATCGTTTTTTCTTTCTAGGTTAACCAACCATTTTGTAAACCAAAGCACCCTTGAATATTTTACCGCGTTCATAAAACTTTCTAAACCAAAGAAAAAACTGTTATAAAATGCGGCTCGTTATGAACACAATCCCATGTGCACATATGGTTATATTTAGGGCTGTGTGAATTTTCGGGTGAGACGAGTTTGTATTGAATTTTAACAGATTTGTGTCAAAAGGATTTCATCCATGTTCGATTTGTTTATTAATTCGTGTCTGATAGCTTGTGTCATACTGGGTTCGTGTTGTGTATAATATTCGTATATAACTGATATATAAACGAATTATGTGGTGTATTTATTTTGAATTGATTAATCAATACCCGATTCGTTTATTAATTATATCGTGTCGAGTCCAACTGTTTATTAAACGAGTAGTTTAAGAAAGACTTAAATTTTCTAATACCATATCGTATTTGTATCATATTAATGAATCGTACGACAATCCCTAATTATATTAGCATGCCAGCTTCAGTACTGAGCAACAATCATGTTCCATTGCAAAATTATATTCAAAAATATGTGATGTACCAGCAAGCAACTATCTTTCTCTACAGTTCCATATATATGGTTTTGTTGTGGTCCGCGACCGCGACACCCATGCCCGCAGGTCGGCGCTAGGCATTTGGAAAAAATATTAAGTGTAATCGTTACATCACTTTAATAGTGTCGTGTGGCATAATCGTTTATTAATAAATAAATAAGCCTGCAAATGAGCTCTACAAAAATTCACTCATATTTACTCATAAGCCACTAAGATGACCCGCCCTGAAAAAATATAGGGTGCAATAATGACACCACATCATTATTTGTTACGTGGTGTTATCATCTAATAAAAACATAACAAATAAACAAGTGAATTACACATATTATACTAACTTGCCTGTCATATTATTTAATAACTACCTAAGTGGGATTCACCTTGCCCATGTATAAGTTTATTATTGGATTAGGGATAACAGACACGATGCAATGTGAATGGTTTTGAGAGGAAGAATGTTGGTGACCGTTAAATGAGTCTATTTGAGACCGTCGAATAGACTTATTGGAATATGTCTTGTACTCCACACTTTAAGATCTCAATCGAAGAATTGCATCAACCGAATTCCCAAGGTTAAAAAAAAATGGAAAGCAAATGAAAATAAATGTAATAATGGTGTCTGATGGACATATAGAAATTCAAATTTGTCGAATCACTCGTGTTATTATCTTTTACTTCTTAGGTAACTCATGTTATTATCTTTTACATTTTAGGTTTTTCTGTTCCGTCATTTGACTTATATTCTTTATGTAGCATTCAGACCGAATGATTCTATGAAAGTATGTCGATACTTCCATATAGTATGAGTAACGTAGATGAGATCTCTTAATTAATAGAATTCACTCTGTGAAGGAAAACCTAGAAAAGTTAAAACTTTACTACTGAAGATTCACCATAATTTTATTTATTTATTTATGATATTACACAAAGTTAGTTTCCTATATCAAAATTCCCCAACTAGCCATTGAATCCTATGTTAATCAGATTGACTGATTTGAGGGATGAAGGCCCACCCCTTCTTTTTTATTCCTACAGTTACTACATAATTTTCCTAATAAAGACAAAAATATTTTGAAAAATTATAGAAGTTTATATGAGCTAACAATGTATACACACTGGTGTGCACTACAAAAAGGTAGCCCACAAAATTGACTTGGACCTTCAAGGTCAAGTCGTCCCAAAAAAGCACTGTCTAGATTGATGAATTGATGTGAGATGTTTATTTCAAATTAATTTGAATTTAATTTTCTGGATTTCATTGAAAGTATAATTAGTACAATGTTTTGATAGATTTAACACAGACTACAACTTAATAGTAACCATAACTCCTTGAATGAACTTTCAATGAACTAGGAGTTCTTTCAGATTTACAAATATTTAATTACGTAACTGTCCCAGTACTATGTGAAATGAATATAAAATTAGAAAGGAGTGTAGTGATATTTTGAAAAATTCAAGGAATGTTCATGGAATTATAACACTCCATTAGAGGTAATCCGTGCGTTAGAGCATGGTGCAATATCAATAATTTTGAGAGAAATGTTAATAGTCATTCGATGAGTTTATTTGAGACCGCTGAATGAGCTTATTGAAACTAGATTTATTTTATATTATAGAACTAGGGGTAACACGTATCTAAACGCACGATACATTGTGAATAGTTTTGAGAGATGTTGGTGGTCGTTAGATAAATCTATTTGAGACCGTCAAATAAACTTATTTAAGCATGTTCTGTTTTATATTATAGATTATAGATTGAGAGTGTCATTTATTTTCACCCTTAAAAAAAAATTCAAACCTTTGCGTGGGTGGGGACGGGGGGATTGCAGCCATCCTCCCCCACCCAACATCCATAATTGCATATCACTACTCAAGCAAGACTATATGATCTGACTAAAAAGCCTCCAATTCAACCCAGAAGTGATCCCTTTTGTCTTTCTCACCTTTTTTTTAGGCGTTGAAAAGCATGAGTTAGGTCATCCTCAGAGCCTCAATCATGGTAGCTAGATCTACATTCTGGTAGATTCACACTACTCTTGCTTACCTAATGCTGCCTTACAATCTGCGACGATGGATGCCAAAAGCTTGTGTTTCGCTGTTGGACTTAAATACATTCAAACTCGATTTATCATCAACCTTTTTCTATAAATTGTGCTTGATTGACTACTTCTGCTTCTGTTTTTAGTGCTCACACAAAATAATTCCAAAAAATGTGTTCACATTGTGATGATTTTTTGTTGTCAAGACACTATTATAAGAGGGCGATGACGAGATTTAAACCCGCGATTTTTAGGCTCAACAATGAGAATAAAAGTGATAGCGAATAAGACAACCGGTAAATGTGTTCCCATTGTGATGATTGCTTTCAACTTTTCATATAAATTTAACCTTTAAGCTTGGAGCCACAATATATGGTTTGTGCTAGACAACTAATTACTCGAGAGTTGACAAGTTCAATCTTATTCACCTGATTGATCACATCCTCAAAATGCAGACTGTTTCTTCTTCATCATCTCCAAACCATTGGCAGTCAAGGAATGATGCCTATTTTACTCTCCGATGGGGTTTCTTTTCACCTTTTCTTACGGGTGTTACTTCGCTATGTTTGTTGTTAATTGTGATAGAAGATGTTCTTTTTTTTTCCCTCTTTTGGTGACGATTTTTGAACTAATACTTCATTCCCTCAAAATATATTACATCAAAACCTAACTTGCTGCGCTACATTGACTTTAGCAATTGCAACCTAAGGTTTGTGGAGAGATTTATCACATGGGTTGGTCTTTGTCAAGAGTGCAACTGTAATGTAATAAAATTAGACAAATTGAATACTATTGCGATAATTCTCTCTTCAACTACACTCAACTGCTTATAGTCTTTTAAAGTTTATCCCTCTTGTTATGGGTGTCGCATTTTGTTATGTACGCTACACCCTTTCTCTTGTATATTTTCTATGAATGAATCCATTTTACCTTCCAAAAAAAAAAAAGAAAAAAAAAAGGGGTAAAATACACTTGTAGTCCCCAAAGTATGCGTGTAGTGCTTATTTGTTCCCAATCTTCCAATTGTGTCTATTTAGTCTCTAAGATTCTTAATTTGTATCTATATGGTCCAATCTCAAACGTCAATCAAAAAATCGTTAACGCCTTTGGTCACGTGTCAATCATGCGGTATCAAATAAGACACAAAATTAGAAATTTGAGAGACCAAATAGACACAAAATTAAGAACCACGTGATTGATGCATGACTAAAACCGTCACGATTTTCAGAGTGACGTTTGACATGGGATCATTTAGATACAAATTAGGAACCGTATGGACTAAGTAGACACAATTAAAAGATTGGAGACCAAATATATATTCAATGCATATTTTAAGGACTAAAAATATATGCTACCTACTTTGTATATATATATACACACATAATACCCCATTACCTAGAGTCGTCATCACTGCATGCTTTTAATTTGAAGTGTTCTCTATTACCCAACACAGATGGAATTTGAATAGAAAAACAAAGCTTTGGGCCGGAGGAGAATAAACGCATTACCTAGAATCTCATTGTCATTGTATTAATTTATAGCTTTTGACAGCTACATCCACTCTTTTTATATATTGAGATTCCTAGTCATATGTTACATTTATGCGAATGCCCCAACCCAAATTGAACCATCTGTGCCCTTACGTAAGCCAATTCGTCAAAAAAAAAAAAAATTTAATGGGGGAGATGAACTCTTTGACATAGTTAATTCTCTTCAAAAGTTCTATGTCAAACTAAGAATTCTTCCAACCCTAGAAGGGGCCCAGTCGGCCCCGCCACTACCCCTCCTTCCCCGGATCTATAATATTCTACAGCTTCCGTGCGTCATATCGAATTCTTGTTAAATCTACAATTATCAAATCCACATTTTCCACCCTATTCTCGGCTCACCCCATTCTTTACTAACCCACCCCATTTTACTACCACCACCATTCTATGAAGATAAAATTAATTTAGTATCACCCCATCTTACCCCTCCCTCCCCTTCTTCATGCTATGTGTGTGAGTGCATTGGCCTACCTTGTGTTCAAATCTTCAAACACAAAATGGCCTAAGATTATTGAAGTAGTTCAGCATGCAATGAGAAATAATGGGATGATCGTTGAAATTTAAGGAGTGGAATAGTCTCACCTTTTTTTACATGGGGTAGTTTTTATATTACATATCATGATAGTTTGAATTGTGTAAGACTCGGTTGCTTATACTCGTTATTTTTTGCAAAATTGAGACGATAATGGAATAGTGTTATTATTACATTGATTATTTACTCCTGATGGCCTATTCAAGTACTTCAATTTAAGATCTAATAGGCCTTAAATTTAAGTTCTGATAAGTACCAAATTAAGTTTGGTAAGTCCTCTGCTTTAAACCTTACTATGACCCAAGCGCATGAGTCGATGGACGGTGATGAGATGTTGTGGAGACATGATTTGAACCAGTGACCTCAATTCCGCCATTTTAAGGAAATGACACATTGATTAGTTAGTGAGATAGTGGAAGAGTAGTTGTTATGTGTTGAATGGTTATTGGAGGAGACATTGGTTTAGTAATACAAAAAATAAAAACACTAGAAAATTAAGAAATGTGGAGGGAAGGCTTCTCACGTCTTCTTCCCTCTATTTTTTAGGAGTTTTTAAATTTTATGTGTTATTTATAATTTTTGTAGTTTTTTCGACCGATCCTTAAATTGTTAGGATCGATACAAAACACACAAAAAGTTACAACTTAACTCTCAAAAAGTTGTAACATTTTTAGAATCGATCCAATCTTTTTAGCCATAATTAAACCCTAAAAACTTGTATCTTAACCGATGATAATTATAAACTTAGGTACGGTACCTCCTTCGAAACCAAAGTCAAAACCTAGATCGTATGTAAGGGTGTTAAGTGCTTTATCATGCAATTGCCGACAATTTCCATTGAATAATTCAACCATTTCAAATGTTTAAGATTAAGTCATAAGAACAAAAAGTTCAAAAATCTAAACACTAACGTTATTGACACAGATAGATCTATATTTACAATTCATCCTTGCCAGCCGAAGGCAAATGGATTAGTGATGGAACCATCTTAAAAAAAAGTCATTAAAATTTTCCCATGAAGAAGAGAAAGATTACGGTACTCACGTTTGTACCGTACTAAAAATTATAATTTTTTAAAATCAAGTTATAATTATCTGGGGTACAAGTTACAACTTATAAAAGACAGTATCGATCCTAAAACATTACGATCAATCATAAAAGTTACAAATTTTTTAAAATGTTAAGTTATAACTTTTTAAGGTTAAGTTACAAGAGAATCCCATTAGCGAGCATGGTATTCATGATCAATTATAAACTTCCCTAAACTTAGGCCAGTTGTAACTTTATTTTTAAAAGTATAATATTATCGTTAAAAATAATAACTTTTGGTATATAGTTCTAAAAAAATTTCGGTAGAGGTAGATTTTCCTGGTGAAGAATATTATAACAACTTGTGGGGTCATTTGCTTATGCTCATCTGTTTTTAACAGCTAGTACTTCCATTATTTTTTTCATTTTTTTTTTTTAAATTGGGTTAAAAGATCTACCAAGTGGATAGCCTAACCAGATGTGTTTGGTAACAGGTAAGCGTGAAAGCTGTTCCCGTCCCTGTCGGGGAGCTGCCAACCATTTCTCCTTTCTACAAACATAGCAGGACGAATTCACCATTGCACAGATCCCATAAAAAAAGGGAAAGACTAGGGTCCCGACGTTGATACCGTACCTAAAATTCTATTTTTTTAAGATTAGGTTATAATTATTTAAAGTGCAAGTTATAATTTAGACATGACATAATCAATCCTAAAACATTACGATTAATTATAGATGTTACAACTTTTAAATATTAAGTTATAATTTTTCAAGGTTAAGTTATAAATCGTAAATAAGAAGTTACGTGCAATTCCATTGGCGATCATGGTATTCATGATTAATCATAAATTTCCCTCAACCTAGGTTAGTTGTAACTTTATCTTTTAAATGTATGATCGTACTATTAAAAATAACGGTTAATTGCTTTTTATTCCTTGTAGTTTTGGCTAGAAGCACATTACTTATTGGATATTTAAAATTATATACATTACCCCCTTTATCGTTATATACCAAAGTGATGTAATTGACACCGTTAACGAAATTAAAAAATTGCTATAATACCCACGTTTTAAAATCAGATTTTTGTCTGATTTACTCTTAACCACAAAACTAATGGAATATGATAACAAACTAACACATTTCAATCAAACATGTTGAGACTCTTTTTCCCTCAAGTGAGGTTTTGATCTGAGCCGAAAATCACTTATATTTTTTTACATATTTTTTGATCTAAGACCAATGCCCTACTTATTTGGGTATTATACCATATATTACAAAATGTATTTTAGGCACTTACACAATATTCTTTTTTAGAGAAACAATGAAAATAAAGTCCACAACATGTTTTGGGTGTATGGAATATAATCTCAGTTAACTTAAATAATAAAAGTAACAATTTCACTTTCGTACATAATCACAAGGAGTAATGTGTATAATTTTAAACGCCAAGTAAATAAGGTACTTTTAACCGAAATCACAAGAAATTAAAAAATAATTGACCCTAAAAATAATAACTTTTGGTATGGTTCAAAAAAAAATTGGATACCGTAGATTTTCCAGGCGAAGAATATTATAACAACTTGTGGCATCATTTGCTTATGCTCATTTGTTTTTAACAGCTGGTACTTCCTTTATTTTATGATATCAATGCAATAGTGAATTGGCCCTGCTGTGTTTTTTTTGTTTTTTTGGCTAGAGAAAATAGGGGGGACAAAGGAGAGCATTCACAGACCACCCCGATAGACTTTTATCGGTGAGATCATGAGGTCTTTGACTGTATCCGTTATTTTTTTTGAGAACGAATCTAGTTAGGTTAACAAAGTAATCAATCGTCGAGCCCCAATGTAAATTCCAAAACTTGAACTTCTAATCATAAGAAGTTTAGCTGGTACTCAACTAGACCGTCTACTGTGTTGGTAGAAAGGATAGATGGTTGGAATCTCCCCCGACAGGGATAGAAATAGTTTTTCGGGCTTACCTGTTGCCAAACACATCCGGTTATGGTTACCCACCTCAGTGGATTTTCTAACCCAATTAAAAAAAAAATGAATTTTTTTTTTTTTTGACCCTGTTGTTGTTGTTCACCAAGTCACTAAACGAACTGATTAATGTCTCTGGCGGCCAAATTCTACTGCTAAAAAATAATCACTTACACTGGCCTTCTACATTCACAATGTTCGTTTGCGTGCAAGGGTGATAGCCTTCTACATTTACAATGTTCGTTTGCGTGCAAGGATGATAGCTTTCTACATCCACAATGTTTGTTTGCGTCTAAGGGTGATAATTTTGGACACGACATCAACACTAATATGAAATTTATTGTTTGGAGCTGACTATTCTTAACCCAAACTTGAGGAGAACACAAATAATAAACCGGTTAGATTGTTATCCAACATAGACAACCTGAATTTTGATTTTTATCATGTATTAATATGAATTATTATAAATGAGGGGACTTTTTTATTTATTTATTTTTGCTATTGTATGAACTTGGAGGTCTTAGTATTAAATTTTTAATTCACAGATTGTACAGGTCTACTTGAACATAATATGATAAAAAGACTTGCCAGTCTAGTTTTAGAAAATAATATGATTAAGTAAATGAGTTGAGTTAGAACTGACAGTGCGAATATAAAATAACATGATCCGTACATTATCTAAAATGACTAGATTGGCACCCTTATTCAGTTGAGTTCCTGATAGAGGGGTAACCCGATGATATCGGAGTTAATAATGTGCCTCCAACAATCTCTATCATTAATTTTGAATTGGACAACCAATAATCATTGGCTGAAAAAAATAATAAAATAAGAAAAAATTATAAAATAAATTTTTTTTTATTATGTATCGCATTTTTATTAGTTGAAAAGTAAATTTGGTACCTTAATGGAACCCATTAGAGAGAGATCCTCTTTCGTGGAAATGACGAACCGTCTTTTTGAATTAAGATGCTGTTCTTGGACTTTTTCGATAGTCCTCTTCTTACTGGAATCTTTTGAGCATAAATACCCATCCTTGGCCTATACAGCACTCTTCAGCTTTGGGATATTTTTTGTGTCTGATCAGTGCCAAAGAGTTAGAGAGAGAGAGAGAGAGTCCTGTCACAGTAGAAGAACAAGGATGGTGAGAGCTCCTTGTTGTGAAAAGATGGGACTGAAGAAAGGGCCATGGACTCCTGAAGAAGATCAGATTTTGATCTCTTACGTTCAACAACATGGTCATGGAAATTGGCGTGCCCTCCCAAAGAAAGCTGGTATATAACTTCAAACTTCATTCTGGTATATATATGTATATGTATGTATCTGTGTGTGTGTGTGGTTTAACCGACATGCATACATGTGTTGCATTTCAGCTACGAGGCTAAAAGATACATGATTGGAATGATTCCCTTAATAAAAAAAGAATCAACAAAAATTCCCATCTCTTTATGTGTATGTATGTATGTATGTATATTATTAGTATAAATTCAAATTTTTATTAACACTAATGAATAGTTTGGGGCTGTCAGAAAGTGTTTCTAACGCAAATGTGTTTTCTTTATTACTTATTTTGTTGGTTTTAAAAGAAATTAATATGTTTTGGATAGAGAGACCTCGAGTCAGTCTTATAAAATTTGGGTTTGGTCGATACATATAGTTTGCGCATAATTGCGTGCATATTATGTCGCGTTTGATTAAGTTGAGATAATTTTCATTATTGAAAAGATCGATGAACAAAAATTCAGCATCTTTGTATGTGTTTGTATATACATATAAATTCAAATTTTATGTGGCTTTTGAATGATTTGGGGCTACTAAAAACATTTGAAAATTTAATATTTTCTTGGTGACTTTTGAGTATTTCCTTTTTAATAGGCATGTCAATCTGACCCGTTGACACAAAAACGACACGATTCCAAAATTGATATGATTGATAAATACGCACAATAAGAGATTTGGATTAATTTTTGACACTTATAACGCATTAAATAAATTATTTTTTCGTGGGTATTGACAAAAACACGACACAAAAATAACAACACGCAAATGACAAGACACGATTTAACACCCTACTTTTTATTATGTTGTTGTGACTTATTTTGATTTTGGCATTTTTTTTTTCAGGTTTATTGAGATGTGGGAAGAGTTGCAGACTCCGGTGGACGAACTACCTGCGACCAGATGTTAAGAGAGGAAACCTCAGCAAGGAAGAAGAGGAAACCATCATTAAATTCCATGAAATGCTCGGAAATAGGTGCGCACCTTATATAACTATTGCAAACGACGTTGATAGGCAAGAGAGTATTAAGTCTATGCATAAGATTTCAAATAAACAACAATAAAGTAGAAAATATATAGAAAACACTTAAGATTTTGTGATTATGCTAAAAAAAATTTCATCTACAAGTGAGGAAGATTATAAAATGTTCTTGAAACAAAAGCAAGAGAACAGGCTGCTCTTCTACGCCACAAGTTTACTAGATACATCCGGAGAAAAACTTTAATTCTATAACTAGAGTGAATTTTAACATTGAATCGGATATTAATTAGAGCGGAATACTAACCATCCACAACATAAGCCTTATTATTTCTTAAAAGTTGGTAGTATCGTAGGCAGATCTGTCACATACACCAAGATTGATTAGGAAGACAAGCACAATATTTTTTGGTGTATATTGTTTTAACAGACATATATCTAGTCTAAAGCCATGGGAAAGTAGTTGATGGTCACAGCCATCAGAGTTGAATGTAAATGATAAGTTACAACTCCATCATATGATTCACTAATGCTTTGCATGATGCTTCTTACTTTTTAGATTTTTTTCCTTTATTTTGGAGGGGGACACTATCATAATTGATAATATATATATTACTCTCTTTGCCCAACTCGTCCTAATATTTTATATGAAAATTCAATAATACTATTTTGATGTAAATTTATTGATATAATTGACCACAATGGTTATATCATTAGTGGGTCCCGAAATTATTTGAAAACGATTGTCAATCCAATGATAATGATATTG
This sequence comes from Ilex paraguariensis, assembly GCA_963454935.2. NCBI lineage: Eukaryota > Viridiplantae > Streptophyta > Magnoliopsida > Aquifoliales > Aquifoliaceae > Ilex > Ilex paraguariensis. The sequence continues at coordinate 14,593 of CAUOFW020005601.1, read as the reverse complement.
CTTATGAAAATTTTTGTTCTCTTTCAGATGGTCTGTTATTGCATCAAGATTACCGGGAAGAACAGACAATGAAATAAAAAATGTTTGGAACACCCACTTGAAGAAACGGCTCAAAAATCATCAGACCAAAGTGCCCAAATCTGATTCCAATTCTCCAATTCAATCTGGACCCTGTATTGAACTCTCCTCATCAGCAACCGACACATCCACGACCACGACCACGACCACGACCACAATCACGAATAACATGGTCATCAAGCATGAAGAAATGGACTCATTAGAGTATTTTCCTGAAATCGACAATAGATTCTGGTCAGAAGAGTTATCAACTGATAATTCCAACATGGAATCAAAATTTCCCGGTGATACCGATGAATTACAGTCTCAAATTATATCATCACCGGCTAATACTAGCACAGACTATATCTACGAAGACAGTGACATGGAATTTTGGCACAATCTTTTCATTAGAGCTGGGGAATTACTGCAATTACCAGAAATTTGAGGGCTGTTTTGGTTGTATAATCATTGTTAGGCTAAGTCGGGGATTGGTCAATTTTGTTGTGCTCTTTGATACTTAACAGATAGGGTCAGCTTATTCCAAGGTGGGACAAATGTTGTCCATGTCCAAACATTGACCAAGAAACAAAAAGCAAGTCTATGATAAGGAAGATATTTTTTATTCTAGTAAACTATAGTGTACGTTTGTGGTGACGTGAAGGGGCAAAAGGATTTGAATAGCTAAGAAGATTAAGAACTAGTTAGAGTAGGCAAAAACCCTAATCACCATACCCTTGTAAAACAGCTCTATTACTTGATTTTATGTTCTTCGTATAAACGTTGTTGAATCTTATAATAATTTTTACGATAGCGATGAAGATGAGATGATGACGAAACTCAAATTTTGATTACTATTAGTGCTAACAATCTCTTAAAAATTCATTAGATTCGAGAAATTGTTATTTCTATCAAAACTATCAAAATTAAGTAATGACATGAAAAAACTAATTTGTTTGTCCTCCGATTTCTAAATTGCAAAAATAGAAAAAATAATGGCTTATGATCTTTTTATTGTTTATTTTGTTAACCTAAGAACCGTTTACCCCTTATTTTAGATTAGGGAAAAAGGATAAAGAGTGTTTGGTATACGACAATGAGATGTGATTCTAAGTTTTGTTTAGAGTGGCAGGACTAACACCGAACCATTGGATCCAAATTCCTTTTAATAATTTTTTTCTCAAATTTTATTTTTTTTAAAAATATTTTCTTGTTAATGAGTGAGAGACCTTCTTATACACAATAAATTTTATATTGAGTCCGACAAATTTTACGTTGACTCAAATTTTGATGGTTTCCGTGATTATATGTAGGAATAATCATAAGATTTTATTTTTTTTTGGGGTTCAATAATCAAAGGTGTCTGGGTCACCTTAAACGCACCTCGACTAATCTCCTACTCAATTCAGTCAAAGACAGGTCATCCACGCCGAAACTAAGGTATTAATGAAGAATAAGTCCCTCATATCCTAAATAAAAAATGTAGTCAAAATTCGAATTCAAGATGTATATATTTACAATTTATTCTTTATTACCACTTGAATTATCCTGAAATTTATCACAGTATTTGAACACTCACATTTTCTCCAAGAATTTGCATTGATTGGAAGAAACCTAGAGAAATTAAGAAAAGAAAATTCCTCCCCAAGAAAGTCTCTCAAACCCATTATAACTTTTTCGACAAATCAACAATACAAAGAAGATTTTTGAAGACGCCAAAAGTTTATGGTGCACAAAGCACAGAGTCGAATCTTTGACTAAGAATTGTATGAATGTTTAGTAACTGGAATTCTACATTGGTCCCCAGTGAAAGAGCCACTGATCAAATTGATTTCTGCATCAAATGTTTTTTTTTACTGGATGTTTAAGTTTGTGCCAATTATTTCCTCGAATTCTAAAATTGGCCACCATATCTAGAACGAATTTAAAGACATGTCCTCTGAGGAATAAAAGTGGCTGACCCTTAGGAGATGTGAGAAATATCGAATCTGAGACATCTTGTTTATAAGAGGGCAGATTGACCATTGAACTATCCCTAAGCGTTTGCATCATGAAACAGTACGATAGTATGTTTGGTATCTGGAATTCTACAATGGTCCCCAATGAAAGAGTCATTGATTAAATTGATTTTTGCATCAAATTTTTTTTTTTTTTCTACAGGGTGTGTAAGTTTGTGTCGACTACTCCCTCGAACTCTAAAATTGGTCACCATAGGTAGACCTAATTTAAGAACACGTCTTCTAAGTAACAAGGGTAGTTGACTCTTACGAGATGTGAGAAATATTAAACCTGAGACATTTTATTTATAAGAGGGCAAACTTCACCAATGGACCACCCTTATGCGTTCGCATCGTGAAAGCAAACAGAAAACCAAGGCTGAAACCATCAGAATAATCAACTTTTCAAACATTTTTTTGGGTAAGTTTCAACTCTTGAATCTTGGCAGTGGAGGGTGTGTAAAACTCTTTGGCAGCGCAGAAAAAGTTACGGGGGTATCACTCCCATTATGAATGTAGCGATATTGAAAAAGTATGCTAAAGCAGCCACACTTTAATTGGTGAAAATTTTCTATGGTGGCCCCCTCTATGTTCCTAGACAATTCGTTAATATGATACGAAATTATAAGATTTAAATTTTTCTTAAACCATTCGTTTTATAAATTAATAGAGCCGGCAAGACACAATTAATAAACAAATCGGGTATGAGTAAAGTCAATTATAAAAAATACACAATATAATTAATTTATATATCAATTATACGCAATATATACACAATACAAATCTGATACAACACGATTTATTATACACGAATGAATAAACGAATAAAATATGATAAAATACTTTTTTGACACAAACTAGTTAAGACCAAATGCGAACCGCTTCACCCACACGACTGGCCTAGTCATGACGCGATGCAGCCATCTATCTATACTCATGGCTAGTCAAAGAAAGCCGGTGGAAATTCATTGGATGTGCGGACCTTAAAAAGCAATTTATGGTCAAGTCCTCAGTGTATTTTGTTGGTTATTGTTTTGGTCTTTTTGAGTTGTTGATTTAAGTCTCTTTTGAGTTGGTGACTTCTATTCATCGTTTGATTACACTTTCTAAGCTACTTTTTAAGTAAACGAGTAGAAGCATATCTAATTTCTTTCCACCTTACAAAAGTAATCTAAATGAATCTTTGTTTCTTACGTATGTTCTATTGACTTGACTACAGTACTGAACAAAAAGTTTTGGTATAAATTTTGTAGGGTGAGATATAAATTTTTAAATTTGTTTACGATAAAAAAAAAATTATAACTTTTATGGTTCAAGTTACAATTTTTGTGGGTCATTTACAACTTTTGTGGATTAGGATCAATCACAAGTAACCTCAAAAGCCGTAAATGACCATCAAATATTATAAATGATCCTCAAAATTTGTAAATGACCCTCAAAAGTTATAAATGATCCTTAAAAATTGTAACAAGAAACTACAAAACTTGTAACAACAGTACGATACCAAAAAAAAAAACTCTTCGGTACTATAGACTTTTCCATCTTTTATATAAAAAAATATTTCTTACGAGTACAAGAAAAAAAAAACATATATATATATAAAGTTATGAACCAGTCTGTGAATTTTCAACATTCAATTTTTAATTTTCAGCTCTCAATTTTATTAATCACCACCTTAGTTTACGATTAAATATTCTCTCCTGTCCCGGAAGACTAGATCAAGTAAACCATTTTATATACCAAAAGACTACCAGAAACACTTGCGTATCCAACTGAAATGACAATAAAGCATGGTAAATCCCTCACAACCCGAGGGTGTTGGTACAAGCTTAAAGTTGGTTTATGTTGATAAAAATTGGCTCAACCTTTCTTTCTATGTTTAAATTTGGGACCTTAAAACCTATAACTTTGAGGAATACAAAGAGGGCCTGTTTGTTTTTCGGGTTTGGGGGTCTTCAAGAGGGGTTTAAGAAAAATAGTTTAATATGCCTCGTAATTCCTTATGGGTTCTCTGGAGGCCAATTCGTTTTTGCAGACTTGTTTGAAAAACTAACAATTCATAAATTAGAAATTGTATTAGTATTAATACTCTTAACTTAAGAATTGTGCTAACATTAAACAGTAACATGATTAACAAAAAAATTGTAACATTAAACAATAACATGTTCAACAAAAAAAATAGTATCATCAAACAGTCTCGTTCCAAATTAAGGTCAAAATCTTGTGCAAGAGTTGTCTCAATCTAAGAATATATCATCCTAAAATCCTGAAAGTCTTGTCCAGGATCATGGTCTATAGCAAAATAAAAACCCTGGGGGCACCCCTATAGACCGAAGTGCTGGGTGCACGCTCTTGAGCCAAAACGCAGTTACCCAACGATGGAGACAACGAATGCTTGCTGGTCAAACATTAGCGGCTAATGGACAACATGTTCGCTATGATATATTAGCTCACCTCAAAAAGATTCTTGCACTACTCAGCGTATACAATGCATTGAATGTCTGCAGAACTAAGGATGTCCTTAACCAAGTTGAGATGAGAAGTAGTGAACCAACTTATGCCGAGTGTTTGGCTTTGATCACGTTTACGGACGATTACTTGCAACCAAGACTCATTAAGCATAACAGGCCTTTGTTCATTTCAGAAACCTTAATGGATTGGAGATAACAAGAATCAAGATAGATAGGGGATTGACTGTGAATCTCCTACCTTTGAGAATGCAAAAACGTCTTGGGATTGCTATTCATCGATTGGCCCCAAGTAATCAACTTGCATACTGTTTGATGTTAATATTTTTTTGTTGAACATATTATTTGATGTTATTATTTTTTTATTGAGCATCTTTATATCATATCTATTTATAGATAGATATGATAGAAAAATAATTGTAATGCTATTACAATTCTCAAGTTAGGAATTGTTATATTGAAACTAACAATGATATGCAGTACTTATAGTAGCGGTAATTAGATAATACAAAAAAAAATTGTGTACTTAATGACAATAATTTGATGAAAATGAAAACTTAATGGAGTATAAGTCTAGTTATTGTACTTAAAGTCAAATAAGTTATAAAAAAAATACTCACGTCCAAATATCCAATTCCGTATTTGGTGAGTACTGAATTCTGGGCCATAAATAGCCCAGTGTATTAAACCCACGTACATGGGGTTTGACAAACTCATAAAAGAGAGTGAATTTCATATATGCTAATTTAGGTTAACTAAGTCAAATGACATATCTATCACTAATAAAATATCTTATCTACTAAATCACATCTCACCCCTCTCCCCAAAATTATTTGTCTCCCCAAAATTACTTGTATGTAATTAAACAAATATGAGGATAAATTCGATTGACCAATGGACAATATAGTTATTTGTTAGACAAATATATAATAATAATTGTAATAAATCCGTAGATCTCACATATATATATATTATTTAAAAAATACGCATATGTATAGAATTTATCTATGAATCTCATGTATACAAAAGTGAGGGTTAAATTTGAAAGGATTTGATAAAACCAATCAAATCCCTCATCCCAAAACCATATAATCATGCCCATAAAACTCAAGCCAGGCATGCGTATGTGTGCCATCATATGCTCACACAATATTTTGTTCTCTCTTTAGTTAGAATTAAGACTTTGTTAAGTATTTTATTCTCTCTTTCCTTGACGAGGAGACCGTGCAAGAGAGAGCAACATCCAAAATTGTGCACCCTAGGGGGAAACAAGGGCATATCAAGGAAGCAGTCACTGCAGCTCGTAATGTTCTTTCGAGGCTATGCAGTGGTTCAAGCCACATTCAAAATCAACGGAAATTGATGCATATTAGTTTACATAATAAGACTACAGATACTAGGTACCATGATTGAGTAACAAGACAACGATATTTGACCCATCAAAGATAACTGAGAAGTGCTAAAGCACCCTATAGAACATTAGCACAGCATGTAAATAGAATGATAGAATCAATAATATAGAGGTAACCCACAATAGGTACAGTAGACCAGTACCAGCTAAGAAAATAGACAAGTGCCCCAGCAACAAAAAGAACACCCAAAGCTGTATACAACTTGAAGCACAAAAATTTAATTCATTACGGTAATGGATTACCAGGTATCCAAGCGTAGAGCACCCTCAACTGCAGTTAATTTAGAGCACTTCTCGCCAGAGCTGCTCTCTCATTTGAGAAAGAAACTCCTACCCCCAATTAGCCGAGGGTGTCATAATAAACAACCGTTCAGATGAGAATCACCAACAGGAAATCCAATCGACAAGAAAATTTTTTGGTTGTGTCAATTAATTGTTCATGCACAACTGATTTTAGTACCTCGACAAAAGAAAGAAACGCAACACTAAACACGAGGGATATGGAATCATCAATCACACAAACTTGGAACTTTCATTCATGCCAAAACCTATAAATATGCTTGTCAAACAATTAAATCATCGTTCAAAGCACCTGTGCATCTCAAGGCAATAAATTATGACAAAAAGATGGAGAAGAAATTGTCCTTATAAATCTCATTCAAATGCCCACCACAAGGTACACTGGTGATGATATGTCTAAATTTCAGATATCCCCATATAAAATGAAGTGCACAAACAGTAAGGTCTATAGAAGCAGCTTCTCCATCATCACTCATTCCTCAAGAATTTTAACAATGGCATTATTCAAAACTGTAGCTACTTCTTTTCACACGCAAAGCAAAATACCAACTTACTACCAGAATATAGAAGATAGAGAACTTAAGATAGACATGAGTATGCCAAAGCCTTTTCCTCAGAAAGCTCTTCGGCTGTCAAGTCCAACTTCTTCCTTGAGAGCTCATCAATTGACAGTCCTGAACATGGAAAAAGAAACATGAAGAGAAGATACCATCCAAGGAATCTAGGATTGTTAACTAGCAGCGTTATCATAGATCCCAGATTTAAAATGGTAAAAAATAAATTTAGCAACCCCAAAAAAATCCTTCACAAGAGAAATGCGAGATTTAGTAATGATGGCAATTGGCTACCGAATGAAAAAATGAAAAGAAAAAGATCCCAGGCCCAGTCCATGGACGAAGATGCTACCTAGGAAAAAATGGACAAAGATCCCATATCAAAATCATCTGCGAGTGTGATTTAGCTTAATTAGCTATATCATTACCTTGAACAATTGACCATTTTCCATTGCAACAAGTAACTGGGAAGGAATAAATAAGCCCAGCTGGCACATTGTAGGAACCATCAGAGTATACACCCATAGAAACCCAAGTACCCTGAAGTATGCAATCAAAAGAAGACAAAGATAAGTATATTTCCCTCAATTTAAATATCACGTTCAGTCAAAACAAAGGTAAATGTAAGATCTATCAAACTATATATCATGACGACTAAGCAAAAGACCACCTCAGGAGTTCCAAGGACCCAATCACGTATATGATCACAGGCAGAACTAGCAGCAGACAGTGCACTGGAGAGCTTTCTGGCTTTGATAATTGCCGCTCCACGCTGTTGGACAGTAGTTATGAATTCTCCGTGCAACCTAACAACGAAATGCAGAATGACTTCAGTGAATAGAACTGCATGTTGGAAAATTGTGTTATATGAACTTATATTCATAACGGTGGAAACAAATTTTTGTCTTTCACCATACCATGCATCGTCGGCAACAAGCTCGCGGACAGGCTTTTCTCCAGCTGGTGTTAGAACAGTTGCGTGGTTGACATCAGGATACTGAGTTGAGGAATGATTTCCCCAAATAATGACATTCTTAACATCGCATACTTGAACATTCAATCTCTCTGAGATTTGACCAAGAGCCCTGTTATGGTCCAACCTTGTCAGACAAGTAATGTTTTCTGCAGGGATAGATGGTGCAAATTCCTTGAGGATCAATGCATTGGTGTTGGCGGGGTTAGCAACAACCAAAACCTGAAAGAATCTAGAAGTGATAAGATAATGCTCAAGGCCAGTAGGACTGTCACTGGTTGATGTCACGTCATGTTTCTGAGTTGTATTAGTGTCGTGTCAATACATGTTCAACACACATCCAATTCATTCATAGTCGTCTATAGTCGGATTCAATTTGTGTCATGGTTTATATCATGTATAAGTTGTGTTTTTCCAGATTCTTATCTTATTCAGTCGGGCTTATGTCCACCCATCTACTAAACAGGATCTGATGCCCGCTCATGTCCCGAATCCATTAATGTTCAATCTATAGCATTAACTTTGTGTCGATGTTATATTGGTTGGCAGGCCATGTAAAGAATTGCCTGCCTTACTCAAGGATACATAAATGTAAATCCACAAACACTTTTTTGTTCTTAAACAATGGGACAAACATTTCTTATGAATACATCTATACTACTTATAAACATCAGCATCTGTAAAAAAACTTTTGATTTTTGATTTTATCTCTAATTATTATAATAAATTCAATTATACCCACTTATATAATTTCATCTAATTTATGTTTTTTACACCTATTTGACATTCAATTTTTTTAGACTCTTTTATTAGTATAATGGTTACATACAATTATTTATATCTATATGAAGAACAGTCTACTATATGTTAAATTATTATACACATGTAGTTATTAGGTTGAATTCTACGGTCTAATATATTTTACATTTTCTTCTTTGATATGCAATAATATAATAATATTATAAGCAATCTAATTAATCTATTTAACAAAATAAAAATTAATAATTATATAATATAATTAGATGTGCAAATGCCTAAAGGAGTCGTAGATATACCTAAATACATGAAAAATTAGGTACTAAAAAATTTATAGAATAAATTAATAATTAAATTTAACAATAATTTAAATAAAGATCAACTATTCAGTACTTAATTTATTATTTAATTTAATTACACATATAATTCACATTTTTTATAAAAATAATATTATTTAAATTTATTTATGTGCAACGTGCATTGCTATAACAAAAAGTCATATCTACCCTAGAGGATTTAGCGGAAGCCAAAAGGCAAAAAAATTAATAGAATGATTCGCTTTCCCTGGGCCATTCAAAATGCTCGTCATTATTAACATTTAATGTATCAGAAAATAGAAATCACCTTGCAGTTTGGAGCAGCATGCTTCTCAAGAGCAGAAGCTTGGGCCTTGTAAATGGACACATTCTTGGACATCACATCTTTTCTTTCCATGCCTTCTTTCCTGGGGAAACCACCAACCATGACTGCAATGTTGACACCAGTGCATGCCTCAACAACGTCAGTTGTAGCAACAACACCTGATACAAATGTCACCTTATTCAGTCATAAATAATTGTTCTTGCAAAATCCCAAATGACATAAATGTGGAACTTCATTGAATTCACCAAATTATTATGTATAGTAAAAAAGATAAGGCAAACCTTTAAGGAGAGGGAATGCAGCATCCACCAATTCCATTTTAACTCCATTCAATGCCTCTGCAGCAGGTGGAATATCTAGCATATGGAGGATCACTGGCTGGTCAGCACCCAACATCACTCCTCTAGCAATCATGGGGACAAGAGCATATCCAATTTGTCCTGCAAATCCAACATCCAACAGGATTCCAATCAACATATAGGTTAAATTAAAGCATAGCAACAAAACAAAAAATCATCTAAGTTTAAATCAGGAACATCAAAATGTAAAAACACATTTGACAAATATAATGTTTACTAGACAACTATCAAAGTTCTTAAAAGCTTCCTCAGAAGCGAAGTCTAAAATAAACTAAAAATCTAGAAATTTGATTAAAAATCACAAAAAGAAAAAGGGAAATGATGGAAAACTAAAAAATAAATCCCTTTCTAGTTACTACAGCTAATATTATCTCTTTCCTCCTTATTTTCCAGGACTTCCAAACAAAAAGTGATTTCCTTCACATTTTGTTCTCTTTCCCCAACTAAATCCATGAACTAGACGGACTCTAAATAAAATACAAAGAGTGGACTAATCTGAGTAAAATGCCTTCTCTGTACACCACAAACTCCAGATCACATTACTGTTTGATGAGCCACTAAACTAACTCATATTGAACCCCAAATCTACCTCTGACAACAATAAACATGAAAATGTATGCTTATATATATAAATAAATACAAACAAACATGTATTTTGATCCCCTCAACTTCCAAATAATTCGGTCAAGTTCCTGCCCCGCTAAACTCAACAAATCCCATTGGCACCCGATGGGCTCAAATCAACCCACCAGGGACCAATGAAGTTAAGCTTGGTAATTGAACTCAATCAAGCTTGAGAAAATGGAAACTGAAAGAATACAGATCCAAAGGTACATGTGATCCTAAACTGAAAAGTGAAAACCTTCTCATATATTATACTCAAATTCGGATCATCAGACAATATGTTACTAAAATACCAACAGAAATTTCTTTCACTAGTTGGTTAGGTTCCCTTAAACCAGGGCTGCTGAGAGTGGTGGACAAGAACGCAAGCATTTATTTCCCCTTTTTTTTTTGGTCTTAAGACCGAGTATTTTAACACTATAGTAAAACAGAAGTCTTTCACTAGAATTTCAATTCATAAAATAGAGCACAAACCTAAACACGACTGGATCCACTATATCTGGATCCATTACCTATCATCAAAACGATCCATAAAATTAACGCAATTTCACCCTACAAAAACTGAATCCATTAAATTCCACCACAGTCTGTGTGTGTGTGTGTGTCCTTTTTTTTTTTTTGGGGGGGGAGGGGTGCTCAGACAGAAATCAAGTTACTGTTTTAGCTAGAATTTCAATTCAACAAAATAAAGCACAATCCTAAACACGATTGGATCTACTATATCGAGATCCATTCACATCATCAACATGATCCATAAAGCATAACCCAATTTCACCCTACAAAAACTGAATCCATTAAATTCCACCACAAAGACTGTGCGTGGGCTTGTGTGTGCGAGAGAGAGAGACAGAGAGAGAGAGAGAGAGAGACAGTTTATTCAGATCAGTGTTCAAAGTAGATCAAAAACAGAATCAGATAACAAAAAATACCACAAATCGATAAAAAAAAATGATTGGTTTTTTTTTTTGCTGTTGTTTTTCAGTACCTGCAGCACCGGTAACAAGAACACGAACTGGGTCTTTCCCCATTGTACGAGATCTGATCTGAGAGAGGTAAGGAGAGGAACGATTAAGCGTAGATGGTAAACGCAGAAGCTTCGATCGAGGAGTGATCGAGATTAGAGATTGAGGGGATATATTTATTGTAGGAAATTTTGAGCAGTTCAAGAATTACCAACGACATCGTTTTAGTGTACTGAACTACTAAAGTGCGCTGATGTGCGTAAAGCGCATTTTCCTATTTCAGTCCCTCGTGATTGTTATCGTCAGTGGGGAACTAACGCAACGTCAGTGCACGCCTCGCCAATAGTAGTTCCAACCAGAAAGTTAACAGATAAGGTCAATACATTTCGTAACACATACTAACAGATAAGGTCAATTCATTTCATAACACACACTTATACCAATATTTCGAGAATAAATTCTCTATTCTTATTTAATTCTTTATTTTTAGAGAGTAAATAATTAAAAAAATCTAATAATCCCTATATTTAGACTAGTTATCGATGGCCCTTTTTTTTTTCTTTAAGTATTAAACAAATTCTCTATTTTATAATTAATGATTGAAAATATGACATTTTTACTTATTTTCATTAAATATAACGCAAATTTTCTATTAGAATAGAGAACCCTATTATGATTGTTCAAAAAAATTTCCTCTTTATTTTAATTTTTTATTAAAGATACTTTGCATTGTAGATATTACTGTTGGAGATGTTCTAATGTTACTGGTAAAAAATAAAATTAAAATGAAGATTAATGTTGTGACATTATCATAATGAGTGCTTAAAAGTCATTAAATAGACTGCGAGATCATTAATGAGTAGGGAATGGGGTTTTGTGACAAGGCATAGTACAACATTTCATGTGGATTGATAGTCGACGAGTCCGACCTTCTTCTACAACTAACAACACTTTATAGATTGAAACAATAGAAAAACAGAGCTGCACGACATTTTTCAGTTCGATCCACTCCCTCCATCATCCTCTAATGGAAAGCGGGGAAGTAGGCAAGATATACCTGACCAAGTCAGGAAAAGTAACACCTTCTTGGGATCCTTTGAGCTGGTTGAGATCCTCTTTGATGCCTCCCCTAAAGACCATTAGATAATTCAAACATAAGGTATTGAGACATTCAAGTAGGTGTATAGCATTTACATTCATTGATCAGTAAGTGCTTGAAAGCACCATTTGAAGGCCAAACCTTTTCCTTGTTAGATTTTTAGTAGCGTTGAAAGGGAAATTTTGGTCCTTTTTTAGTAGGTCGGATTTAAAAATTTTTGGTCGATCATAAAATATTATGGTCGATCACAAAAAATATAATGTTCAAAAAAATTATGGCTAATTGAAATTATTCAGTATCGATCACAATATTTTAAGATCATCAATCACAAATAATATTTGTTTAAGATATAACTTAATAATCAACAGTGACATAAAATTATACCGTAACCCTTCAACTGTGTTCCCTTTTTTAAATTGTCCCTTTAATTATTGTGTTTATCACTTGCCCCTCCAATAATAGTTATTGATTTCAAATTGCTTCTCATCTATCACCTTTCTTCCTTCACACGTCCAACAATGGTTATTTTGCCCCAATTAGAGAGATTTCAAACTTGGAATTTTACTACATATTTGTACATTTTTCATTCAAAACATATTGAGTTTTTAGTTACAAATGAGTTTTTTGTCTAATAGTACTCTTTATCTTGTAAATGTTTTGTTTGTTTGAAGTCAAAGGTTCAAGCCTCCTTCCCCTATTCCTCCAAAATATATATATATATATATTGAGTTTTTAGTTTTAGGGCAATGTAAAAATCAATTCAAATGGTTGAATAGATAATTTGAGAAACTCAATAACTTAGAGGGTAAGAGAGATCAAAGTCATAGTTGAAGCAATCTAACTATTTTTATTTAGATGTTTTGAGTTATACAACTAGAGTTAGGCTTCGGAAAATTTGAAACTTACCCTTTTCGATTGTGTAATTGATGCACTTCGTTACGTCTCTCTTTATTGGTTATAATCTCTATCTTACGCAATTACAAATTCTCCCCGCCCCTCCCGCCCCCCCCCCCAAAAAAAAAAAAAAAAAAAATAACACTAACAATAAAACCACCATCACCCACACCCACACGAAAATAAAACACTAGTACAACAACATCACGGATCTAGCAATTATCATCATCAATCTATTAGAGTTTTTTATTTATTATTTATTATTCGTGTCTGAAAGTACAAAGTAATAAAAAAATAGTTAACAATAAAACATAATTGTATTCACACCCAAAATCAAAATTTAAATATAGAAGAGAAAGAGAAAAAAAAAATTAAGCATCAATTGTAGTGGGGGTGAGCAATAATAGTGGTAGTGGGTGACAATGGTGGCGGTGAGATACGGTGATGGTATGGTGGGTGGCGACAACTGTGGTGGTGTTGGCAGCAATTGATGACAACGGTGACGGTGGTAGTAGATTTTTGGGTGACAGTAGTGGTAATGACAGTCATGGTAACAGTGGAGGGTGGTGGTGGGTGACGATGATGGCATGGCGGTGGTAAGGCGACAACGGTGGTGATGGCGGTGGTGGACGATAATGAGTGCTTTTAGGCGTCAATGTGATAAGTGGTGGCGAATGACAGTTGTGGTGGGGATGAGTGACAGTAGGTGGCAACAATGGCGATGACGAGTGGTGGTAAGTGCGGTGGGGTTGGGTAGTAATGGCTAGTGGTAATGGTGGGCGACGACGGGTGGTGGTGGGCGCTGACGGTGGCGATAATGATAGTGGGATGATAATGGTAGTGGTAATAAATATAAGAATGAAATGACAATAGTGGTGGGTGATGACGTGGTAGTAATTGGTGGTTGGTGGCGATGGTGGTGGTAGGGTGGCAGCGGTAGTAGCAGTGACAGTGGTGGTGGTAGTGGTGATTATCGTGGAGTGATGATGGGAGATGGTGGTAGGGATTTATGGTGAAAAAGTGGCAGTGGATGGTAGGGTGACGTAGGGTGACAACGACGATGGTGGTGGTAGTGGAGATGGTAATGATGAGGCGATAGGGGTGGTGGTGGGGTGGCGGTAGTGGTGGTGGTGGGTAAGGTGGTGACAACGTTGGTAGTAGTGACAATGGTGGTAGAGTTGGTGGTAGTGATGATGGTGGGCCAGTGGAGGGTGGTGGTGGGAGTAGTTGTGGTGGCAGGGTGGTAGTGGGGGGTGGGGGGTGGTAGTAGTAGTGGTATATGGCAATTCCAAACACTATTTTTTTTTTTTAAATACTTGTGAAAAGTTATAATTCCTAAAAGTAATTTAAAAAATTCACATTAAACACACTTTTAGAGGCCTAGTTTCTTTTTTAAATTTTTGATGGCGTAAATCAACATGGATGAGCTTAAGGTGCAAGTAACGTGAGATGAGCGTGGATCAGAGCTACAAGATTCGTGTATGATGCTACAATAAA
>CAUOFW020005600.1:0-26647 GCA_963454935.2 Ilex paraguariensis | reverse complement strand
AACATGCAACTTATCCTATTGCTATGAGCAACACAAAGACTCGGCACAAAGACTAGGTCATTTTCATCATGCAACAATCTTATTTATACAAAGGAAGCAGCTGGTTCAGGGATTACCTCACTTGGAAGCTGATGTGCCAAATTGCAAGGCTTGTCAGTTTGGCAAACAAGCAAGACTACCCTTCTCACAGTCAACTTGGAGAGCAACTAAGAAGCTGCAATACATCCACACTGATCTGGCTAGACCTTAGAGAACTCCTTCACTTAAAGGGAGTAAATATTATATAATTTTCATTGATGACTTCACTAGAATGTGTTGGATTTATTTTCTCAAATTTAAGTCAGAAGTTGCAAGAGTTTTTTTTAAAATTCAAGTAGTGGATTGAGAACCAAAGTGGTTGCAAGATTTAAGTTCTAAGGTTTGACAATGGCAAAGAATATACTTCAGAACAACTTAACTTATTTTGTGATGAAGCAGGCATTGAACATCAACTTACTGCTCCATACACTCCACAACAGAATGGAGTGAGTGAAAGGAAGAACAAAACAATTGTGGAAATGGTTCGGTACATGCTCTATGAAAAAGGATTGCCCAAAGAGTATTGGGCAGATGCTGCAAACAATACAATATTTCTGCTAAACTGGCTTCCCACCAAAGTAGTGAATGGAAAGACTCTTTTTGAGGCCTGGTATGGTTACAAGTCTTCTTTGCAAAATTTTAAACTGTTTGGATGCTTGTGTTTTACTCATGTGCCACAGATAAAAAGAGACAAGCTTGATAAGAAAGCTGAGCCTGACATCTTTGTGGGATATAGCTCAATATCTAAGGCTTGCAGAGTTTTCCATCCTCACACAAGGAAAATTCTGATAAGCAAGGATGTGCACTTTATGGAGAATGAGCAATGGAGCTGGAATACTGTAGAAAAGAAGCTGATTACTGATCCTATACAAAATCAGGATGAGTTATTTGATGACCTCCTATAAGAGGCACTAGATTACTCTCTGATGTTTATCAGAGAGATTCAACGTTGCAATTCTTGAACCTGCAGAGTATTGGGAAGCTGAAAAGGATGCCAAATGAAGGGTTGTAATGCAGAAGGAGTTCTCCATGATTGAAAAAAATTAGACATGGGAACTTGTTGAAAGGCCTGAACACAGAAAGGTGATTGGAGTCAAGTGGGTGTTTAGAACAAAGTTAAATGCAAATAGCTCAATTAACAAGCACAAAACAAGGTTAGTGGTAAAAGGGCAAGCTCAAGTTTTTTGTGTGAATTTTTTTGATACATTTGCCCCTGTTGCAAGGCTAGATACAATCAGGCTGCTGTTAGCCATTGTAGCACAAAAAAGATGGAAAATCTATCAACTTGATGTGAAATCAGAATTTCTAAATGGATTTCTAGAGGAAGAAATCTATGTTGAGCAACCTAGAGGTTTTGCTGTGAAAGGACGTGAGAACAAGGTTTATCTTTTGAAGAAGGCTTTGTATGGTTTAAAACAGGCCTCAAGGGTTTGGTACAACAGAATTGATGGGCATTTGTTGGACTTAGGCTTTGTTAAAAGCCTTAGTGAATCAACTTTATATGTCAAAGGTGATCAAGCTAACTTAATTGTGATCTCTTTGTATGTTGATGATCTTCTAGTTACAGGTAACAATACTGAACTTATCCAGCAGTTCAAAGAAGACATGATGCAAGTCTTTGAGATGACCGACTTGAGAGAAATGTCTTACTTCCTTGGAATGGAGATTAAACAAGAAGAGGATAAATTTTTCATCTGTCAAAGAAAGTATGCAAAGGAGATACTAAAGAAATTTAACATGGAGAATTGTAAAAGCATGAGTACTACAATGTGTCAAAAGAAGAAGTTGTGCAAGGATGATGGAGCTGAACATGCAGATGAAACTCTCTACAAAAGTTTAATTGGCTGCTTAATGTATCTCACAGTAACAAGACCAGATATCTTGCATGCTGTAAGTGTACTGTCAAGGTTCATGAATTGTGCAAGTGAAAGTCATTTTAAAGCAGTAAAAAGAGTTTTAAGGTATGTCAAGGGAACCTTAAGTTATGGTATCAAGTTCAGTACATGTCAGAGTTTCAAGTTGCAGGGTTACTCTGACAGTGATTGGGCAAGATCTTTAGATGACATGAAAAGTACATCAGACAATTGTTTCAGCTTTGGATCAAGTGTGTTCTCTTGGTGTTCGAAAAAATAAGAAATTGTTGCACAATCAACAGCTGAAGCAGAGTTTATAGCAGCCACAGCTGTTGTTAATCTGGTCTTATGGCTAAGAAAAGTTCTAATTGATTTACACTTGGAGCAAGGAATGAGTACAGAGGTGATGGTGGATAACCAAGCAGCCATAGCCATCTCCAACAATCTAGTTTTTCATGGAAAAACAAAGTATTTCAGTATAAAGTTGTTCTTTCTCAGAGATGTTCAAAAAGATGGTGCAATGTGTTTGAAGTACTGCAAGACTAAAAACCAACTAGCAGATATCTTCACTAAAGCTCTTCCTAGAAGCAGGTTTAAGTTTCTAAGAGAGAAACTTGGAATCTCCAGCCACTGATGCAAGGAGGAGTGTTGAATGTGTGCATCATTAGATGCAGGGTTGCTGATATGGATGCTGACATGGCTAGCAAAGGTGGCTGCACATGTAAAACTGAGGCTGCAAGCTTAGGTTTGAATGCCAGGTGTGTTTAAGACCAGGTTTTAAGGGTTGCAACTGATATTCAGTGCATTATATACTCTTTGACCAAGTTTTTAGGAGATTTGTTTTGATTTTTTGTTAGCTACTAGTTATTAATGTTAGTAGCTAAAGTTTAGGATTTGTTGTTTTTATTTCTGGTTGCAAACTCATGTATTTAAGTAGATCAATCTTTAATAAAAATATAACCTTCTCCCATTCTCTTCTGTTCTTTATATGCTCTCTTTCTCTTGTTCTTAGTTTAAGTTTAACTAAGCTACAATTACAACAGATATTCTCATTTTTGAATTCGTGTATCACAATATTCATCTGGTGTTTTTGTTGATTATAGGTTTTATGAGATGCTTATTTCACTTTTTTGATCTGTCCTGAAGGTTGTGTCTTTCAATTTCAGAGGTGGTGATCCAAGCAGAGTGGAGGAGGTGATTTAGCCTACACTCAAACATGTTGCAAAGTTATCAAGAGGAGGTTTAAAGGAAATTAGAGAATTGTTTGGAAATTTTCTTTTTTGTCTCTGTGGATTATAGTTGAGGAACTTGGATAACAAAAGTGTGGTGTGCTTGCTGTGTTACACTGTCTAGTTTTTGATGGGCTTATAAATGTAGACATTAGGGTAGTTGGGTTTTCATACTAGCAGTGAGATTCACAATGGGATTACCATCACAGGCATACCTTGTTAGTGCCATTGATGTAAACTTTGAAATCTTGCCATGGTTGGCCAGTACGATTCATCACCTCTACTTAGGTGTGTTTAAATTTTTACCTACCTGACCTGATTATTCGAATTCTACAAATTTTTTGCTAGCTTATGGAACAAATTGTAGTATTCCGCAAATGATTGGGTAGGAATGCGGAATACCCATAAAAATTTCGCATTCCGACCCAACAACCGTATATATATTTACTTTTTGAAAAAACAAAATATTTGTTATAAAATGACATTGTTTTGTAGTTGTTTATGTATGGTATTTTAGACTTTTAGAGAATATATATAGGATTTATTATGTTTTTCTCAATGTAATTGGTTATTATGTTGGTTTACATATTATTATATTATATTTTAACAGCTTAATTGTAAAAGTAGTCCAAAAATTACTTTAATTGAGTTGTTAAAATGATTTAAAAATTAATAATTAAAAAATTACAAATATGTGATATATTATGTAATTCTATTCGAATTCAGAGCTGATTTTTTTTGAACGAAATTCGGTCAGAACATAATCCTCGATTGGGTAGAGTCGACCAAGAAATTGACCTTTTGTAATGCATTTGCTCGGAAGATTAAATACAATATTTTTTATTTGTCGACTCTAGTGAACAACCCTACCACTACTTGTTGCGTTGAGTGATGCTGGCATGGGGACAAGAATCATATATGTTGATTTTCTAAATGGTAGTAGTAAAAAGCAGCGTGGTGCGTGAGGTTTCTGCCATGCCACCGGAGGGTGTGGGAAGGATTATATGATACTAAACGCATGCGTGTGGAGATGATTTTGCAATTTAAAATTCGTAACGCTCAGATCAAAATGGAATAATCTCACTATTATGTCTATCTCGTTGGAGGTGTTAATCGAACTGAACATTCTAAGCTTGATTATACTCCGACTCGTCTATCGAGCTCAAAATATTATCCAAACTTGGCTCAAATAGAATTCAAACTGAGCTCGAGCCAAAAATAATTCATTAAAAAAAAATTAAATCCACAAATTTTAAATTCCCAACCCAAAAATTTCACAAAAATGCACACAAATCTAAGTTTTAACACAAATTTGAACATAAAATACCTCTAAATCACACTAAAAAAAACATAAAAACTTTATTATTTTGCCAATTTTACTAAAATAGCCTTAATATATGTAATATTGATATGTGTGTTATGTATAAGTAAAAAAAAATGGGCTGGTTCACAGATAGTTTAGATTCAACTTAAATACTAAATAAATTTAAAAATTTATTCAAATTCAACTCATTTTATAATATGATAGGACAGGCAGCATTCCCAATGTGTTATAGTGGAGAAAAATACTAATCCAACTACAAACAGTAGGACAAGTCACGGATTATAGCAATTTAAAGGGAAATTTAGAGGTCAGTTCTCTATATAGACTTGTTTGGATTTAAGTTCATCAAAGAAACAGATTTGTTATGAAATCCGTTTTTTTATCAATTTTACTAAACTATCTTTGTCCTTTAGAAATGAAATAAAACTAAAAATTAAAAACTCCTAAATTTTAGGAGTTTGACTAACATTAAATTTTTTTCTTTCTCATATCTATCTATATCCATATATAGGTTAAGAGTTTGACTAATATTAAAATTTTGTTTTTCTCTTATCTATTTACTAGTCATTGCCCGTGCCTGAAGGCACTACGTTACTTATAAAATTTCAACACACAAAGATATGATGGTTGAATAATTTTAACACATAGCGATTATATTGGTTTTGAATATTTTTTGTTGGTGCAATTGGTATCTTATTTTTTTTGTATTGGTCACTTATTTTTTTTGTATTGTTGATTAACTTGGGCTTTGATTTTTTTTTTTTTTTTTATTTTCTAAGAACTATAGATTTTCATACAGTAGTGATTTATTTTTGGTATGAATAATAACTTGATGATTTTATTTATGGATTATAAAGACAATTTAAACTTCATTGATTGATAAGAAGTAAGAAGTAAATATCAACCACTAGTACTAAGATGCGTGATAAGAAAATCTACTTACAGTGTACTCTAGGTATGAATCAGTTTTGTAATAAAAATGATGAAAAATTA
This sequence comes from Ilex paraguariensis, assembly GCA_963454935.2. Lineage (NCBI taxonomy): Eukaryota > Viridiplantae > Streptophyta > Magnoliopsida > Aquifoliales > Aquifoliaceae > Ilex > Ilex paraguariensis. The sequence goes on along the minus strand of CAUOFW020005600.1, from coordinate 21,170 downwards.
TATAATAAGTATATAATGATTTTTAATGAAATATTATACCTAAGGTTTTGAAAAAATCGATATACTAAATAATTTACATGTCAAAAAATGGTGACATTGTCCATTTGGGTATTGATTTTTGTGTTGTAGTGACGATGTGTATGTGGTTATTGAGGTCAAATGTTAAATTGTCAAACTTTGGAAAAGAAGCACTAAACTTAGAAATATTATGTATTTTATGTGTTTTTAATAGAAATATTTTTAATTTTATGCAAATTTTTATCGTAAAATTAGAAATTAAATAAAACCAACCTAAATCAAGCTACAAACAATACACTTTTAACATATAATATTTAACAACAATCAATTAATGACAATATATCCACAACTAAACCACGCGAACATTAAAAATTAAAAATGATAAACTATTGTCAAAGCATACACCACTAAACCAATACAAAAAAATCATTAATATTCATAAACACACATAAATGTTAAACATTTGCTAACTGCACAATTATAAAAATTAAACACAAAATATTTGATAACTACCCACATAATCAATTTGTCATCCTCCATAAATCACACACCTCCAAAATTCCAACCAATAGGAATTGACTATTGAAGTCTCACATGAGGCTAAACTCCACTTATACAATTTATGCTAGAAAGTAAATAGAGAGAAAATAATTGGTTATAAGCAATTGATAATTCTAGCATTAGTTATAGATATAGATCCCACACATGATCTAATAAATGTGTCAAAGATGCCTTAAAGTTATATGAAGAAGAAGAATTTCCAGAAAAGTTCTAGGGTTATAATATTATTTTTGAAACTTAAGAAATAATAATGATGTTTCTAAAAATTAAGGGGTAAAAATATAAATACACTAAAATTATGAGGGTATAAATGGAATTTGAGATCGTCTTCCTTGCTTTCTTTTCCAGAAGATAGGAAGCCATTGTTGACAATTTTAAGATGTGCATTTTTTTGTTTGATTTATCCACTTGGACTATTATTTTGAATTGTTATCACTAAAAATTCATTAATATAATTCAATTGTGGGTGGATGGTGGCTGGGGGCTGTGGCGGTAGAGAGGAGCAGAGGCGGTGGCTTACATAGCTTGGGCTGTGGGCGATATCTATGCATCAATTTCACACCTATTATTATATCAGTCAAGTTGTTACACTATCAAACAAATTACTTAATGATTAGTCGGAACCCAAATGGGGTGGTAGTATTTTTTGTCACTATTTCTTCTTATTTTATTGATTTTTGTAGGAGTGATGGAACTTGAGTGTTTGTTTCAATTGCATGATAATTGTATCAGTGTCAATAAATACACTTATTCACACTTACCAGAGATGGAGAGATTACTAGCGAGAGTACTTCTAGAGGTTAGATCACTGCCAATACAATTTGTATAGAAGAGAGTGGATGCTCTGAGTGAGTAAGTCCAATGAGTTTCCAGATTATGTCGTGTGTCGTTGAAGAAGATCTATCCATCGTTGGAGTTTGCATAGAGAGATGAGAGACTGAGGAGGATGACAATGATTTTTGATAAACTAAGAGAAGTGAGATGGTTAATGGGGAAAAGAGAAAGAGTTTGGGTTGTGTGTTAGACAAAATGGGTAACATGTAGGTGTAGTTAAATTAGGTGGAATGCAGGGGCGGAGCCACCATTGGACCAGGGTGGGCCCGTGCCCCCTCAATTTTTTTTTTTGATATTAAATATATATTTTTTAAAATAAAATTTAGATATATTTAATTGTGTCCATCCTCAATTTTTTTTACAATAAATATATATTTTTTAAAATAAAATTTAGACATATTTAATTGTGTCCATCTTATTATTATGATATCGATTAAGATAGACGACTACTTAAATAATAATTAATTTTTAAATAATGTTATTGGAACTAATATATTATGATATTAAATCTAATAATTAGTCCCTTCATTTAATAACGTATACTATCCATCCAATGGTTACAAACCATTGAGTTCCTACCAATTAAATTTTAATATTTTTTTTGGTTAAAATATAAAATTAAATTTTAAATTAGATGCAATTATTATTATTCTTAAATTTTTAGACACAAACATGTCCAAATAATATTTAGACATATCGCGTTCATTTTTCTAAATTATAAGATTATTTTATTATTGTATAGAAATGAGCGTCATAATGTAATAAATTACAGGATAATAAATAAAAAACTGTTATTACCATTTTGTATATAGAAAAAAATTATTTATTGATATCATTGATTTGTAATTCTTTTAAATGATAAACAATAATCAGATTTAATTGTAAAATGATAATAATTAGTCTCATACGAAATTTTAATTAATTTACTTTTATTTTTGTTTGTTCATTCCATGCAAATCGTTTTTTAATCTTTTATGTTTAATGAATTTTTACGCATAATTATAGTAAATATGTATTTATGAACTTTTATGATCAATTGAAAAAAAAATGAAAAATGCTATTTAGATTTAATTTGATGACATAATTTAATGCATCCCTTTGATTGAAAGTAGACTTCATCTAATCTTGAAATTTACAACTAAAATAACAGTTACATTGAATTAAGTCATAGGTAACTTTTATACAAAAAAATAATTAAAATTTATTAATGTGACCACCCTAAAGTATTTTTCTGGCTCCGCCCGTGGTGGGATTTTATTTTTGTGTGAGATGTGTTGTGAGCCATTGGATTAATTAAGTTTGATGAATTTAGATAAAATTTAGATCATTTAATTTAAAATGAATTCAATCTAAGTTGTTATTGTGTTTTTTCAAATTTAAGATAGAGACGTATGAAAGATAGGAGTGTAGAGTCTTATAATAAGAGACTTCTTCATGGGCGGGAAAAGAAATTCAAGACTAACTGTAGACCGTTAAATCAAAATTTTTGAGATGATCTGAACCGTCTTTTATGTTGGGATTACGTTGTCCGTTGGATGTGTTTATGTTTTGTCTCAAAACGATCTAGACATCTCTTTATCTTTTGGATTTAAACATAAAAAAATTAAAACATTCAATATTAATATTTTAAAAAAATAACAACAGTTACACGTTCAACAAAAATATTAACATGTTCAACAAAAATAGTAACATGTTTAACAAAAACTGTAACATACTTAACAATAATTATTTTTGTCAAATTCAAACGCAAAAAATAATATCATTCAAATACAAAAAATAGTAATATTCAAAAAAAAAAAATAGTAACATTGAATATTAATATTTAGGAAAATAATAGTAGTAATATGATCAATAAAAACAGTAGCATGCTCAAAATAATAGTACATGAGCAGTAATATACACAATAAAAACAGTAATATGAACAATAACATAATAAAAAAGTAGTAACATGAATTTGAATTTTACTATTCAAATTCATTGTAATTTTTTTTTTGTATTTGAATGTTACAATTTTTTTTAATATATATATATATATACACACACACACACACACCTAAACTATATATGGATATAGATAGATAAGAGGGGGAAAATTTTAATATTAGTCAAACTCTTAACTTATATACGGATATGGATAGATATGAGAGATAAAAGATTAACATTCTTTTAAGGAAGAGTATTTTGGAGATAAAAAAAATGTGGACTTAAGTCATTATATATAATTTTAAATATGAATTTAGTCCTTTATAAATTTCCTTATCTCCAAACAAGTACATCTTGGAGGACTCACTTCTAATTTTCACCAATTTAAAAGAAAGACTTGCAAGTTTTCAACTAGAACCCAAATCTATGAGTTCAAATTTGCCTGCAATATTGACATATGAGGAATTGATAGTAATATCACCAGCTCTCACACTGTTCATAAAAAAAGCGTATCTAATACAAGAGACTCTCGTCACTGTGTGGTCTGTTGAGGATTAGATATATGTAACCTTGTGCAAGCCATGATTTTATTTTTACGACTAGAACAAGTGATCTATAAGTCACAATGGAATAACCTTACCATTACGCCAAAATTCGCCTTCTCTTTGTACTCTTTATAATTTATCAAATAACCCCAATACTCAATGCCCATCACATACCTTGGCATCCCACTCATCACAGGTAGACTTCAACTTATAACATTAGTACTCAGCAGCATTCAAATCTTTTGGGCCTCATATTTGGCAATACTACAGCAAACTTGTGATAAGATGGAGCAGATAAGGAGAGCCTTCTTATGGTTAGGCACAGATTTGAGAACCTCCGCTGCTAAAGTCTCTTGGCATGATGTATGCCTCCCAAAGAAGGAAGAAGGACTAGGAATCAGAAGGCTCAAAGAATGGAATACAGCCATCTTCTTCAAACATCTATGCAAGTTGTTCCATGATAAACACAACCTCTAGGTCAAGTGGATCCACATTTTTCATTTAAAAGGAAAATCTCTCTGGGGTGTCAAGACTCCTCAATGCTGCTCATGGAATTGGCTTAATTTGCTTAAGATGAGGGAAGCCTTCAAACCTTTTCTCCTCCACAAAATTGGGAATGGAAAGGACACATTTCTTTGGCTTGACAATTGGCATCCATTGGGGCCTTTGCTTCAGAGATATGACCAAAGCATCCTCCAGTCAATAAACACCTCAAGAGCAACAAAAGTCAGCACCATCATTCATAACAATCAATGGAAATGGCCACCACATCCATCAGGGGAAGCTTTGGAAATTTCAAACTCCATGCCCCTTTATTTGCCAAACCAGAATACTCTTGACAAAGTCAAGTGGTCCGTCACCTCCAATGGTTCCTTTTCTTCAAAAACTGCATGGGAACATCTTAGAACAAAGGCAGAGGTGGTCCCTTAGCATGGACTTGTACGCTATAGTCAATCTGTTCCCAGACTAAGTTTCATCCTTAGGCTCAAAACAAATGACAAAATTCATGTTTATGCCCCTCACCATGACCTGGAGTGTGTGTTATGTGGTGAAGGTATTGAGTCTCATTTTCACTTGTTCTTTGAGTGCCAATACTATTAGAGAGTTTGGAGTTTACTCACCCAACACTTTAACTTTTCTTGGCAATGCATGCCTTGGACTAATTTTGTCTCATGGGCTGCACTTCACTGGAAAGGGAAGTCATTATTCACAGTCCTTCAAAAGCTATGTCTCTCAGCTGCTTTCTACTATCTATGGATGGAAAGAAACACCAGAATTTTCGCTAACAAGGCAAAGGACCCAAGCACTATTTTCAAAGTCATGTTGCAAATTGTAAGGGAGAGACTCGTATCTCTGAAATTCAAAAGCTCTCGGCTGAATCTCGCCACTTCTGAAAAACTGCAACTCTTAAGCAACTGTTTTGTGTAACTTTCCAATTTCATCATTCGTTTCATATGGAAACTTTCTTTTGACAAATATGTCTGAGGTGACACCTCTCACATATTTGTTTATCATACTTTGTAATACCATGGGGATCTCTTTTGATATGCAATACATCTCTACTTTACTTTCCGAAAAAAAAAATAACCCCAGGAGTTCCCCCAAACACTTCAGTGGATAACAATGCTTTTTTACTAACAATGAGTACCGAGTGAAGTGGTCAAGGGAACTCTAGGGGAAATCTGACTTGATGTCTTGCTTCAATTGCTTGGGGAAGCCATGCCGACCTATGTGCCAATGCCACTATTTATAGTGTCGTAATGCGTACATTAGTTTCTACATACGTAATATCAAGCAGCATTTAATATTATTTATTTTGATTTAGAATTATATAAAATTTGACATTTCTCAAACACTTCACACACACACACTTTATTAAATGAATTAATGGGATGGGTCCGAGTTACCACAATCTACCACGCTAGTTGCTACCATCCGACCCCATCCATCTTTCGGTTGGATGTGAATGCAAAGGCTTAACTACATTGTCCGTTTTGAACTAAGGCTGTACGACTTGATAATGCGTAAAGTATTTCAAGCTTTCTTCACCAAAGGATATTTGGAGATTGTTCAGTCTACAAAGCTGTGGGTATTGAATCTTAAAGCAGTGAAGACTGAACCTAGACGTGACCGCAGGGTAGATGCATGGTAGAGAAAGTAAGTCAGTCGGCGCCTCACCATTCCACCTTTTTTCTGTTGTATCCTTTACAGTCTCGTCAACTTCATACCAATCCACATTTTTGTTTGAATCTGCTTGTGGTAGAAGTTGTGTGAACTAGATGCTATTGAGAAGGGATTGGATGTTCATCTGCGTCTCGGTGGGGATATAATGACGAGTTCGACCATTTTCAGTTTAATAACTATGACTTAAATTAAACATTATGTAGCGAGCAAGAATTCTTAAGTCATGCCTAGAAAACACTATCCTGGTGGCCCCTTTCCAACTTTTTAAATAGCAAAAACAATAAAATAAAATTAAATATTTCTACTGCATTTACCCATATCCTATATGAGAGTGCTTGACCTCATGCACTTAGTTATTATAAACACGTCCTTCACATAAGTAATATAGTTTTTAATGTTATAGTTCTTTTGAGCGTAAGAATAAGACTGCGTATATATGATCTTTTTATACCCGTAAAAGATCTCGTTGCTTCAAAAAAAGAGCATATTTCAAAGAAAAAGTTGGAAAGCGAGATAACACAGATTGGCAGAGGGCAAATTTGTGGTCACTGGCCTCCATATTATTCCTTATTTATCATCCGACCCAAAATCCCGGCCAGGTTCAAGCTCTCCAAATGTACTTACCCTGGTTTCTTTCCTCCCAAACGAGGTCCTGCATGTCCAAATGTATACAATAACATGAACTTATCAAGTTGCTATAAATAGGTGGTTTGATGTGTATTAGTTTGCCAAGGAAGTAAGAAGGGAGAGAGAGAGAGAGAGAGCGTCAGGTCTCCCCTGGAGTTCTCCCGACCACTTCACTGGGATTATCTTGAGATGCTCTTTTTAGAGTAAAGGTTAATCCTATCCCACTGAAGTGTTTGGGGGAACTCTGGGTGCCACCTGACATTATTTAGTGTGTAATAGGTTGAAAATTCCTCACATTTTAGTGTATCTATTTTATAGCATTAGGGTTCTATTTGTTTCACAGCCCTAAAGCTACTGCTCTTTCTAGTTGAATAGGGTAGATGACTAACCAAGATCAGTGGCACTGTTTGGAATCTGGTCTCAACTTTGACCCAAATTTCAAGGTCAAACTCGCTATTTAATTCTTATGAGTGATTTAATAGTTAAGTCTAACTTTTGAAAATTCAAAAAATTTAAGTTTAATCCCTTCCAACATCTTTTAAAGGTTAACCACTCTTGTCTCTTTAGGGACATGCTCTAATCCAGTTTAGACGAGCCGCTAAGTTTGACAGAGTAATCAACATAAATCTGAATACCATTATTGTAATATTTATATTTGAAGTCATCTACTTTTTTATTGCTATCCGATGTGACAGATTTTTTTTTTTTTTGCTTTGGAACTCCAACACTCCCACTCACATATAAATGATATTTTTCTAGATTGTTAGTGTAGGAAGGAGAACTTTGGTAAAGCATTAATGTACAGTTGAACTCAAACTTGACCTAAAAGCTTAACCTCAAATGTGTACCGGTTATGAAGTAATCTTTACTTTCTTCTCTTTTTTTGGTTTCTTTTATGATTTATTTTTGTTTCCCTTCTTGCATGGTAGAAATAAATTCGACATTGCCTTCGATCATGGACAAGTCAAAGATATCTTCTCTCCAAAAGATTGGTATGGGCTCACTCCAAGCGCTCACACTTTTTGATTTCTCTAAAACGGAGAATTTGTAATTAATGTTTAAGCTAAAAGAAGAGCAACAACTGGTGGAATACATTGCATCAACATGGGAGCATTAGCTGATCTAGTACGTCAATACATCTTTAGGGATGGTATGGATCTACTAGTGGGCTAAAGTGGGCTAAAACCCAGAATAAAAAAAAATAAAAATTTACTACTAAGTACCAGCCCAACCCCCAAAAAAAATCCCCTCCAACCCAACTAACCCAACCTAGTCCATCTACAAAACTTCCCCCAAATCAGTTGATCTCTCTCTTCTCTTGGTCACTTTCCCCTAAATTCAGTTGGTCTCTCTCAGTTTCTTCTCACTCTCAAACGGTCTCTCAGTCACTTCTCCCAAAATCATGCCAAATACATGCCGGCAATGTCTTCTCTCTCAAGCGGCCAGTCACTTCCCCCAAAATCAAGTCAGTCTCTTTTCTCTCAGGTTGCCACTTTACTGTAAAAACCCCCCCCCTATCCCTCTTCTATGCAAACACCATCCTAATAAGGTTTTGAAGACTTCGATGGTTGAGAAAGTCTATCAATCGAGCCCGAAGATTCTGACTCTCTCGTCTCCGGTACAAGAAAGTGTTGATCAGAGTGATACGAGATGGTTGGGGGATTTCTAAAGAATTGTTACTATTGCAAAAAGAAGATTTTTTAAGATGTTGAAGTTTTCATGCATGGGTAGGGTTTCTCCACGCTTCTCTGTTCCTTTTCTTGTTTTTTTTTTTACTTATTTGTGCATTTTGAACTCCATTATTTTTTGAATTTGATTCGGTTAATTTACGTTTATGCTTTGTCTGATTAATTTCAATCTAGCTGTTGGTTCAATCTCAATTGCCTCTCTTGTCACGGGCACAATACTTAGTGAGGCGGTTTCTTATACTGAGGAGCTTGTTCTTTATCTTCAATTGGTTTTCACTGCTACTTTATTTGCTGGTTTATTTCAGGCTACTTTGGGTTTTCTAAGGTATAAACAATTAGTTGCAATCTAAACTTAATATTGTGGATCTGTTTTTTATGTTCAATATCCATTTTGCTTTATGAGGATTGATGGGATTTTTTTTTACAAATGGAGATTACTTTCTCAATAAAGCCAAAAGGAAACACCTTTTGAGAAAGATATGCCTTTTGGTATAATTTATAACTATAAATCATAAAAAGCTTTAGATTTAGAACAATGGTTATGTCCCAGATTAACACCTTTAAGATGAAATTATTAGTACCAGTATGATTGAAAGGGAAACAAGTGGGCTTAAAGAATCAATGTAGTAGTTTAGTAAATCTAATTTCACTACTATCTTGATTCTGTTAATCAATGTTTTGGGTGAGGCTCTGAATTGATATTAACAAAAATCAGTCAGAAGAAAGGTACTTAAAAATTTGAAGAAATATTTTCGTACTTAGAAATTTGAGGAAAACATTAGGAATATATGTATTTCCAAAGGATGAAAACTTATATTAGCAAAGCATTTACATTTGTGTTCCCACACACAATTAAATGTGTATTCGGTGATTTACAGGTTATGATTGTGATTGATTTTCTCTTCGAGGCAACTTTTGTTGGGTTCATGGCTGGTGCGGCAATCATAGTTTCATTGCAACAACTGAAAGGGTTGCTCGGGATAGTTCACTTCACCACCAAGATGCAGATAATTTCTGTTCTATCTTTTGTTTTACGGCAAAAAGATGAGGTAAGAAGTTTCACTAAACATTTTTTAATTCAAAAAATTGTGCAGAAAGGTCATTTAGCTAAGGTGGTGCTCTTGTTGCCCTTTGTAAGTAGTTTCATTTTGCATACAAATGCGGAAAATACTTTGAAATCACAAATATCTGGTGGCTAAAGTTTTAAGAGTGACTCGCAATTCAGTTAATTTATACAGCTCAACAGTTCAAAATGGTTTTTAATAGTATTACAAACAGTTTCTATTTGGAGAAATCAAAAAGCTTTCTCTGAGGCTGATAGAGACTTATCTAATGAACTGAGAATTTTCACTGTCATTTTATATTTTGTTAGTCGTATGAATGCTTAACTTAGCCTGGGATAAACAAAAATTCTGGGCTCTTGCTTTTACTCGAAGCCAAACAATACTATATGGCCGAAATCAAAGGCAGTTTTGACCAGATTCACTTGAGTGAAGGATGTTTTCAGCTTCCCCCAACAATACTCAGAAACTAAGACAAGTAAAAATTTTATTTCTTACAAGGCCTATATGATACAATCCAAAAAATTCTTCTTTCAATCTTCAGTCACTTTCAAAATGTCGAGTCTTCTTTTTCGATTAGTCAATGTATCTTATTCTTGAAAAATTTCAAAGACGCTCAAAACATTTATTGAAGGACACACTGAGCAAATCTTCAGGAGACTACTCAGTGGCACACCTAGTCAGCTAACAACCGTGTCCCAAGGTCAAGTCTTTCATGCAACGACAATGTTTCATCCACTAAAACACGTACTAAAACGTTTGACTATGTGCCATATCTTTTAGGATCTAAAATTTGATAAAAGTTTTGGCGGACGCAACAATCACTTCATGCAATGCAGAAGCATAGAGTGAAGTTTGTGGAGTCCAAGATGGGTGGAAAGTTCCCGGAGCAACTGTATATCCATTACCAAGGTAAATGCAGCCATAGCTTGCTGAGACTCCCCCATATATAGTAGCACCAGTCTTGAATGACCACAAAATAGTCCTGGTTTTCGCATCCATGGCGTATAGAGGGCCATTAGGAGCCACAGAGCCGGAGAAAAGGACTCCGTTGGCCAACGTGATCGGCCCTGCGACGTGTCATTGCTAGGGTTTGCAGTGGACTATAGGATTTGGCCAGTGTTTGCATCCCGGGCCACCCATGCACCTGCTGTTGTGGTTTGGGTTGATGGTGCAAGTGTGAAGCTTTCTCTGTTGCTGTTGGCTATGTTTGTGTATACTCTCTTTCCATCTGTGGCTGCGCCCCAATGTCCCTCCTCCTTCATTGCCTCCTATTCCAGCCAACTACAAAATTCATAGTAAAGTTCTTAGTGAATTAATAACCAGTTCAGTATGAAGATATCAAGTAGGGCTATAATATGCTACAGTGACACAAAATAAGAAGAAAAATTGTGACCAAAAGGTGTGGTACTAGTGTGACAGTAGCAACCAATCAAAAAAATTCTGAACAAAAATGTAAGACTAGCGCCAAATCGATGTTCAAAATTTTGTTTCGTAGAAATTTAAAAAGACCTACAAAATTTAGGTCCAAAAATCAAGCCCCAAATTGACGTTTTGCTTAGTTAGCACCGTCACATGAGCACCATATTATCTAAGTCCCACTTTTTTGTCACTCTAGCATTACCTATTAATCTCACTCATGTGTTAGTCATATTTTACCCACAAAGCTTTGCAATAGCTGCATAAAACTACCCGTGTAAAGAAAATCTGGTAATAAAGTGGAATTCGTATACGTTTTATATTCCTAAGGGTTGTGGAGGACAGCCCACTACAACTAGGACTATTCGTCCTAGGGGTTGAGTCGGCTGACACTACCCTTATAAAGAAATCACTAAGGCATCGCGATCCCATACCCAACAATCAATTATGTACTTACCTTAAACCAAACTATATTGCCATTGTCACGATCAAGAGCCCATGCAAAGCCAATTTTCTGCACTGCTACCACCAAATTGCGTATCGTTCCATTGACAAATATGCTTAGCAGCATCAGAGCCTCCCCAAAATCAGCATCCAGATTAGGTCCCGGTGGACAATCAGGATTATTAGGAACCAAACATGCAAAATAAAAAATATCATAGCCCCCTAGTTGCTTAGACCACACAATCTTTCCAGAACCAATGTCAAACGCCAAAATTGAGTTGAAATTAACATCTGGTCCAATGCACTGATCTGGACTACTTGGTCTTGTTTGATTATTCTGAGCTTCCGGACACCGCAACACCTCTGGTGGAGCCGTGTAGAGGTTGCCAGTGCTCGCGTAAACAATCCCCCTGGCAATGTTGATGGCGGGGATGCCTCCCCATATAGCTGCCCCGGTGAGCCTCCTAGTCTGCCACCATTATCTGGAAGTGTATAGGTTCGCCACAAAATTGCACCGGTTTTAACATCTAGCTTCACCATGCTGCCCCGGAAAGTGTAACATAGGTTGGCTGGTAGGGTTTCTTAGAAGTTTAAAGTTAGGAAAGTGAGTGATGGTGTTGGACAAGAGTTATGATACTACTTTTGTATTAATTTAGAAATATTTATACAAAATAATTACCATAGCATACATTAACAAGTAAAAAGTATCCTTCCGAAAAAAATAAGTAAAAAGTACAATTAAAATGTGCACCCGTATCAATTTGGTCTCAAATAATTCTAATTTTATCACTTTAATCCGTAAAACATTGTCTTTCAAGTATGCTTGAATTATTGCTTATTTGGTCTATAAACTACCAATTTATCTGTTACCAACCTATAGTTTATAATTTGAGTTGAAATGGTCCTTATGATAGCTAACAGAAAATGTCATGAATGCCTAAAGGGGTCTCAATTTTAATTAACATCCATCGCCGATTGGACTATTCAAATGGTATGAACAAAATTAATTGATTTAATCTTATATAAAATTCTTTTTATGGTAAAAATTGGTTTCTAAATTTTGTCTGTGGTTTTAATTTGATCTCTATACTTTCAGTTATTTCAATTTAACTCATCAACCATCAATTTTATCTTAATCAAGTTTTTTTTACCCACATTTACCATTAGATCAAAATAATAAACACATATAACACTTGGACCGGATTGAACTAGTCACTGATTGATTTAACGGTGAATACAAACTAAAGAATTTAATTGAAATGAGATTGATAGTTGAATAATTAAATTGAAATAATTAAAAGTTCAAGAATCAAATTGAACTTGGATGTCAATTTTAATAACGAATTATGATATTTACCCTTATTTTTACTAAATTGTTTAATTTTTTTAAATATAAAAAACTTCACCAATGCCTACCACAGTAAATACAACAACGAAAACTCACCAAGAACTATTATCATATGTAAACGTTTAAGAGTAATACTATTTGAATCTAAAAATTTGACTTAATTTATTAACATAATGATGTAGTTATAGTAGAACTATTGGATCAACATTAAATTTCAATGTTTGATAGACCCTACAATTAATCCAAAGATTATAGTAAATTAAGTCAGCAAATTAAGTCAATAAATTAGATTCCAATAACATTACTCAACTTTTAAAAAGATGAAAGAAGGATAGGAGAGTGAAAGTAAACCCTAAGTGTATTGTTCCAGAAGCAGTGATGAGAACTAGAGGACGCGGGTCAATCCGAGTCGACCAAACAAGCTCTCCAGTCCACCGTGAGACGGCAATCACCACCGCAGGTCCATAAATTCCGACTATAAAAAAGGTTTCCGGCCACCGTCGGAGTGGCTCTAGACACCGACACGTTCACCACAGTCCCGGTTCCCGGCAACCCAGTTAACTCGCCGACGTTTTGCTTCCATATAAGAGTACCATTGAAGGCATTGACTGCATACAAATATCCATTCCATGATGGGAAGTACACTGCCCCATTTGCCACCGCTGGTGTTGCAGATATGTCTGTTGGGTTGATCAGCAATCCCCCGGTTAGTTATGTTGCCGCCATAATTAAACCACTGAATGAAGCCATAAAGAGTCCAGTTATAGTTAAAAAAAAACCTACAAAACGCTAAGCTTTAGAAATAATACAGTAATGAGATAAAAGCAAGAGAGATGAGTGGATTGAGGGAGAAGGACTTCTTACTTCTGCTACTGTATTGTCCACTGCTATAAACCAACAGAGAAGGATGACTAGAGAGACAAGATTGATTCTGATGAATGTAAAAGCCATGGATTGGCAAGTTTAGAATATATTCTACAATATACACACACGGCACCAAGGATGATGACAATGTCGTGTTGTGTTAAGTATTAGTCAGTATTAATTTTATTTATTTCGTTAAATGTATTTGATATTTTGAAAATTATCAAACTTATTTACAATCGTATTTGAGTTCACATGGTAGCTAAACCACTTAAAAAAGGATTCAAAACACTGATTAAACAGGTTTGTAGAATTACTATTTGCATTTTTTGAGGCAGACCAGACAAAGAATATATTTTTTAGAATTGGTTTGGATATTTCAACTATCATATTTGTTTTTTGCATTGGTACAGATTTACAATGTTTGTATACATTTGAAAATTAATTCAATATACTTTTAAAAAAAAAAAAAACTTCATCACTTTGTTGCAAATAAATAAATGTTGATTGAGATATATGCTGCTCATCATCATTTGGCATGAACAGTCGAATATATATTTGAAAATGTTGAAGTAGTTGGTCTACTCTTTAGAAAATTCTATTCAAAGATGACAGTGCCTCTTTGTCTAATGATTCCCTTTGAGCTAAGTTTACTTTAAATTGGACCTGACGTCCATCAGGGTTGTGGCATTAGATTTTTTTTTAATATCACGGTCAAAGTGTTCGAATCAATTTATGCATACATCAACTAATCATCTTTTTTGTTCGGTCAAAAATAGAGCATCTATGTCCGAGTTAAAAAATCAATAAAGAATAAATCATTCATAGCCGGACTTTAAGAAAATTGTCAACTTTTAAACTCATTACGTCTGAGTTTATAATTTGTTCTTATTTTGTGTGGCATTGGATGTATCGGGTTTAATCTCCTCATAGTGTGATGTCGTGTTGGAGTACTCTTGCGATGCTATCCCAAAAAAAAAAAAAAAGTTTACTTGAAATGGTCATGCATGCTTGTTCGACGAGGACTCTGAACTATTCCAAAGGAAGGTACCATATTCAATTGTCAAATGGGCAAGTACGACCATTTCAAGTAAGGAAAATACTATTTGAACTTAATTTGGGGACCTAATCTAGAGTAAACTTGTGTGCCTGTATCCTTCTAATTCTATTGGATATCTATAAGGTAATCACGATTATCAATTACTATTGAAAGAAATTGAAGAAAAATATTGTAAAGAGAATCAAAATTTACATTCTTCAATAAATATTGTTTGAAGATCTTCGACAGAATATATTTTGTTATTAATTGAAAATCCCAACAATGATATTGTACCAAACTTGACAAACTTTATTCGATGATCACAATAGACTTTATTTAATGTTGAGAGTCTTGTAACTGATTATTAATCTAATGGCTAACATATAACATTGCCCTAAAAACACATGCATGACAAGAAAAATCTACCAAATGGCTAGATTACTGCAACCTGTTCTTATAAGGGCTTCTAATAACTATGAAGTTTATGAAAATCCAGAATCCACTGAATCTCTTCATTACTCAGCTTATTTTGAAGAAGATGGATCTGTTTACATTTGTGTTAGCTCTATCAAGTGCATCACTGGCCTGCTTGATTACCCTACTTGCACTAATCAAATGGATTGAGTTCAAATTCAATTTTAGAGGTCATTTAAGCGCGATGATAATTAGTTCGCCTTGTGTATTGATTTTTTGGGATTTATTATTTGACCCTTTATAGTTTTGACAACTTTAATTAATTAGTATTTTTATTTGGCCCTCAGTTTGAAGTTAGATACAATTTGTGTAGAATAAATGTGTGATATTATGGAATAAATTACTATTCATTTGTATGAGCAAGCCAAATTTAATCTTCACATGACCCTGAACTTGAGTTTAATTTCGAACATAAGCCCAAGCTCGAATTCGGTTCATTTACAGGAAGTTTGTTCTATTTTCATAATCTTTTATGAATGTCAAGAGTCAGTTTTTAGTTGGTTCTGTTTCTTTTCTTCTTCTTATTTTCTGTTTTCCTAGTTTTTCTAATTTTTGTCATGATTTCTCACTCTAGTAATTGACATAAAAATTGCCTATCTCAATCATCATACCTCTTCATAATTGACTCTATAACCACATGAAATATGTGATATATCTTACACAAATGATAATATGTTCATAATATTTCTTACACATATCAATAGATATAATTCAATAATAACTAATACGTATGTATACATAGAGAATAACATGCAATGTCATGCTCTACATCAATTGAGTAAGGGGTGACATGGAGTTTTAAGATTTTAGTCGGCTTTTCACTTAATAACTTAAGCTTTTGAATTACACGAACGTGACAAATGGTACTAGATCAAGTTAGAAATTGCACAACCCTACCAGTTGTGTTGGTCACTTATTGAGAATATCAAAGTCGAGGTAGGTTCGGACCAAGTATTCCCCCAACTACAAGGGTGGAGCTGAATGTAACAAGAGTGTCACATCTTCTAACCGCATATTATTATCGATTGTGATGGCTTGACTTTCCAGGGGATCACCCATCCTAGTACTACTCTCGTATAATATCAACATAATAAAGTCACACTATCATCAGCAAAGTTAGCCTTTATCCCTCCAATAAATATCAACAGCAAGAAAAGTTGTTATTAACCACTGAAATTTTTCATAAAGTAATACATTGTTAATATTATGAGTAACGATACATAGACTTAAAACATAGAAACATGAATTAGTGCAGAACAAGTACCAAAAACACATCAACCAGTGTCATGGGGTTGATGTCACCTAGGATCAACCTTAATTGGCACCCGATCAACTCTGTTTTCAATAGTTTAAATTTGTCATGCAGTCTTCTGCTATACGTATTGTATTAGTCTGTATATTTATTTCAGTTTAGAAATGGTGTGATCTCTACAAGTGCATATAACAATTTGAGAGGAAAGAGATACGAAAGTAATCGAATGTTCAGAAATCGATGATTGAACCTGGTCAGAATTATATGTCAGATGAGGGGTAGAGAATATAATTTGGGAAGTGGTCAAAAGTTCCTCTCCCTCTCAATTCTTTCATCTCTAAGTTCTATCTTTTTCAGTAGCGATGTCAATCGTGTCGTGTCGTGTCATATCAGTTTTGTGTCGTCTCACTTTCGATCGTGTTATTTTTGTGTCGTATCACTTTTGGTATGTGTCGGGTTTGTGTCAATATTCGTGTTAATAAAAAATTATTTAATTTGACAATAACTAATATAATACTATTTAAAAAATTATAAAATTCTTATTTTCGATCTACAATACTCATTAAATAATTATTTTCAATCTACAGTACTCATTAATCGTGTTATTCGTATAAAACCTTAATTTGACTTATTTATTACTCGTGTCAACTAATCGTGTTATTTTCGGGTTCATGTCGGATTCGATTCGAGTCAGGTTTGTGTTCAAGTCAAAAATTGACACCCCTACTTTTTAGATTGAGAGCCATTAGGTTATGGACACAAGTACATTTTACCTAAGTCCATATGCTTATGCACTACTCCATGGTATCTTAGACTCCGCTTAACTAGTTTTAAGTAATGATAATTATTGTTCATAATCATAGTTCAGTGTACAAGCTAAGATTCTTTTCACTACGAAGTGCAAGAACTTGAGAGAGTCAAATATGTGCAATCTTATTGTTGGTTTTTTGTAGAGTCTAGTTTGTATATGTGATCTGAATGATAACTCGACCCGAAGTAATGTTGTGTGATTTTTTAATGAAAATTTTTTGAGGCTTAGTCCATGGAGCGAAGGCTTGGGGCCGATAGGCCCAAGTCGTAGCACTCATTGATAAGTCTCGTGGGGGTTTGGGGACAACGCCCCCGAGAAAATTTTTTTGGGCCTGTTATATAGCTCAGTGCGTAGGACATATAAAACCCGGTGTTTTGGTGATTAGGATTAATATGGTAGATTGTACAACCGCTTTCTGTAATTCAACTCTCTCAATAGTGAAATCCCTGCAGTTTCGTGGACGTAGGAAAATTGCTGAACCACGTAAAATCTATGTCTTGTTCTTTCTTGTTTTTTATTGTTTTATATTCTTGATTTGTTCTTCGATTATGTGTGTTTGTTAGTGGATTTAAATTGTTGTTAAATCTCAACACTTATCTTACACAAAATGTTTCCGAAATTCGATCCCAGGAAACACACGTCACAAACAAGACCGCCTAAGTAAAGATTAGTTATTTAACATCGATGAAATTAGGTTTTGGTCAAGAAATCAAGGTCGCCCACATGAATATTGCCATTGCAATCAACTTGACATAAAGTTGCTTCTGGACCTTGCATTACATGTGCATGAAACAAACATAAAATTGCAATACCAACTTCTGAGATTCAGAGAGCTTTATATTTACAAGAAAATCTGAAAAATGAGAGGCCAAAGATACTACATAATGAAAAAGGATAGGATTTACAGGACCACTCAACTCACCTATGATTCTATTCCTTTCATCTACCCCGAATTCGCGACTAGGTACATCCTCCTAGGGTTTGGCTTGTTGAATATCTCTATTCTGAGCCTGAACACTTAGACTATTTGCGAAGGCAACAACACATTATAAATAGTGAGGATTCTAGGCAAGGGCTTACCAAAGCAAACAAAGTAGAAGCATTGAAGGAAGATCAGGTGTTCCCTAGAGTTCCCCTTAAACACTTCACTAGGGGCTTTTCTTTTCTCTGCCTAGAGGATACTACTCCCTACTGAAGTGTTTGGGGGAACTCCTGGGCTCATTTGATACTACCAAGTGAAAAAAATGGGGGTCATCTTACAATTTCTTCTTGTTCATACTTCACACTGTAAGTCCTTTATTATTAGAGTAAATTATGCTTAGGTCTCCCTAAACTACACCAGCATTTCATATTGTCCACTAAACTATCTTCCATACATTGCATGTTAAATTATTGGTTTTGAGTTTCATATTGCTCGAATCATTGGCTTTTGTCCAATTTTTCATGACAAATCAGGGTGAAAATAGAATTCCGCTCAGCTAAGTAAGGAAATCCCAGATCTCCTAACAACATGGGATTCCATTGTTGATATGATTTTCCATGAGAAGTATGACCGGTAGTTTAAGGTGCAATGTGAGCAAGCGAAGAGTTTAGAGGACAGTGTGAAACAAGGGGTAGAGTTCAAGGGATCTACGTATAATTTTCCCTTATTATTGTTACTAGCAATATGTCTTACAGGTTAATGGTTAAATGATCTTGGTTGGTGTAACGTAGACCAAAATACATTGGTGTTTGTGTTTCCACACACAATTAGATTAGAGGCCGTCCCAACAGAATTATCATAACTATTAGAACTAGCAAAACATTCAAGAAATATGTTGTAATCTTAACTAGTAATCATATTGACCCAAACAATCCTAGACAAAAGAGGAGGCAGCTGAAGGAAAAGATTACCAGATAAATCACATTTGGTTGTTTTTTACGGGTATTTGTCCCAACCATGCATCTTTTGGACTCAGTACTGTCACGTAAATCCCGAATACATGTATCCACTGGCTACCCGTTCTTCGGTTAAACTCGCAGCCAACAAAGTTGAATTCAGATGCTACAAATTTCCAGTTCATCCCTTGTTTAACCACTTTTGTTTTTAGCAGATCATACCATTATCATCAAATGAACAAAACAGATTCCTGGAATATCTTCATTTTAGTGATTGTTAACACAAAAATATAGTTAAAAAATCTCCCAGCTGGCCCCACATATAATTAATGTTCAAAAAGGCCAGCAATAACAATAAACAACTAATAATTTAATTGTTTCCCAAAAAATCCAAAAAACCGTTGCAAAAAATGATACATAAACATCCTAGTCCTACACTTAGTTTAGAACTAAAATGAACTGCAATCATCAGATGAGCTGATCCGTCCAGTGCTTATCTGATTATGCCATCCCATGTGAGGGGTCTTTGAACCAACTTATACGCATCTCGATTAATCTCCTCCCAGGTCCGGTGAAAGACAGATTATTTATGCCGAAACTAGAGTATTCATAAAGAATAAATTTTCAATGTCTGACCCCGAGAGGTTATGAAGATTCGATATCAAGACGTTTGGTTTATAGTTCGTCGCTATTATAACTTATACTGCCAAACTTTTAGCCTAATGAACATCGCCTATAATGCTGCTTGTTTAGTAGAATATACTCCTTTAAAACTCTCTACTAAGTTTTTTCATTGTCATCTTCACCACAAATACTTTAACAAAGTTGCATAGTTATTACCACTGTATATATAACCAACTCTCCTTCCTCATAATGCTTCTGGCTTTCTTCTTGCATGAGTTTATTAGTTTTAACCATGGGAAATTGTATTCAGAAGTGTCTTCAACAACCCGACGAACCAGTTGGCATTGCTCAACCTCCCACAGGTTTATCATGGGGGCTGAAGAGTATATATTTTTCAGTTGATGCAAGAATTTAATACTTGAAATTTGATGATGCATTACTGAAATTATAATTTTTAACTGTTTTTCACGTGGAAGGGCTCAATGAGATCGAAATTTCTCATCCCCAGAAAGTTTCTAAAACTCTTCGAGACAAGAATTTATCTTCTTTACATACAAAGAAAGGTAAAAATGTTCTTTGGATAGTAATTTATTTACATATTAAATTAAACAACTAATTTTATATGTTTGATTTCACAGGTGGAGTCTATGAGATCCGCTTCCCCAATCAAGGGAAATCTTCTAAACCACTTGGGAAGACATCTTCATCAATCTCTTTAAACACACGGGATGGTGTGTAATTTTTCTTTGTTACATACTTTACCTTTTTTTTTTTAATAGTTAGAATATCTGAGCTAGTTTACGCTCACCTCGATTAATTTCGTTATTTGTCCACTGAACTAAGGTGTTTATAAGAGATAAATTTCTCATAATTTAATTCTAAAAAATTACTAAAATTTGAATTCCTAACGTTTAGATTTACACTTCATTTCTATAATTTTTCAAATTCTAAAGAATTTTGTTGACCCTAAGGCCACAAAAGGGCAATGAACTGAGTTTGATCCAATTTATATTTTTGGGATGAGTTAGTTTATTGCTAAAAATCATATTTGTATAGTGATCATTTTTCAATCGAAATAAGTTTGTAGTTGAAAATTTTTAGGGACCCAATTTATACCTTTGCGACGAGTTAGTTTGCTGCTAAAAAACCAATTTTGTTGTTGTGATCATTTTCAATCATTTGGTTTTACAGAAAGAATCAATGGAATTCAAATCTCTCATCCTGGGGAAACTTCAAAACCAGTACTGCAGGAGAGAAATTCGTTGGTTCCTTCAAATACCAAGAAAGGTATGCATATTTATCATACTTTTCAATCCTGAATCTTCTTTGTGGAAAACCTTCATATAGATAAACCATTTAGACATGAAATGTATTGTTTGTTTGCTTTCATTGAAGGAGTCGATGAGATTCAAATTTCTCATTCTGGACCGGCTTCTTTGAATATACGAAAAGGTATGAAGTTTCTCGAATACTTTTTTTTACCAATTTAGTGATGTTGATTTTGTGTTTTTTTTTTCTTAAGAAAGATGAGAGATATGGCACTTATGATTCCTTGAAGATGAGCATGAAAGCTGAT
>CAUOFW020005599.1:0-26648 GCA_963454935.2 Ilex paraguariensis | reverse complement strand
CCAAGTTTGCTAGCAATAACCATGACATCACGTGTTTGGGCAGTCCAGCTGTGAATATTTTTAGGTTTTCGAAACTGCTACAAGATTCCAACTGTCAAATAGTGGGCTCTTACTGTCCAACCTTTGCTCAATATAGTGGTTAAGACTGTCTGGTTATAGCTGAGCAATCATCACTGTTATTGATATTCTGTAATTGCTTCTGAACAATTCCATTTGCTATTTGACAAGGAGTTTGTTTTCGTACAATTGATCTATTATAAATCATGCTTTTAAACCAGATGTAGATAATTTATTTCCTGCATAGGGTTTTATAGGACTTTTCAGTTTTCTGTACGACAGTGCTGAATGATTCACTGATCTATTTATTTTACATCTACCTAGAGTGATAGTCAAACATCCAGAATTACTTATTCGATTCCACTAGTACTACTACCACTAACAGAACTAGTTGATGTAAACGCAGATGACTGCAAATGCATTGTCAGAGAGTGCAGATGATTGCTTCGCAAATGGTATGGACTCATTTGTATCAAAGCCTGTTACTTTTCAAAAGTTGAAAGAATGTCTACAACAATATTTATCGTGACTTCTTCTGTAAATGTATGCATCTGTATAGAGGTGAATGTGTTAGGAAGTTTTTGTAATCCATGTGCCATCTTTTCTTCGGCGGTTAGTGTCCTTATGTAATTTGTAGAGGAACATCAATCTTTGCCAACAACTCTTTCAGAGTCTGTTCCAGGATCGCTGAGATACATATTTGACAATGGTAAGAGTATAAAAATTTAACTAAACTCAACAAAGTCTTTTCCTGACACACTGCCACAGTAGAATAGTAGAACTGCCACCACAATATCGTCACAGCCCAGAACCACCACCACCACAACACCGCCGCACCAGAGCCACAACCACCGCCCAACACTACTTCCACCAGTGCTGTCATCATCACCATTACCTATCGTAGGTATGGATTTCCTCTTTGTTACATCTAAACCTAAATTCCAAAATTCCCGAAGTTCGAAATCTCCTTAAATTTGAGAATTCACCAATCCTAACTGTCAAACACTTCCTTTCACCACCGTTTATCCAGCCACCACCCTCCTCTCATCACCACCGTTTACCCATCCACCACCACCCTCCTCTCATTGCCATCTTTACCCAGCCACCAAGAGGCGGTTAGTGATAGAACACAGAGAGAAATAGAGAGGGGTCGGTGGTGGGCAGTGGACAAAGATAGAGGGAAGAGGTTTTACGGTGGGCTATTAACGATAGAATACAGAGAGATGGTGACCACCAAGTAGGATGGTCTAGGGATACTGTGAGTTCGAGTTTTGAAGTTTATATTGGGGCTCGATGGTTAGCTAGGTTTAGTTTCGAGAGTTGTTTCAAACGCGTCTTATGATTTTATCGACGAGGGTCTATCGGAGTGGTCGTTGGGCACTCTTCCTTGGCCCCACTTTTTTATAATGAGTAAAAAAAAAAAACAGAGAGTTGGTGGGCAGTGGAGTGGAGAGATAGTGAGGTAAATGAAAGGGAAAAAAGTGTTGGGTCGGATTTGGGTTGCGGGTCGGATATGGTATTGAGTTTGGTTTAGACTGATTTTAATTATTTTGAATAAGTGCAAAATAGTCCTTTTAAAACTTCAGGTGGGTTAGTTGACTGTGGGGTGTCATTGTAATATGTCATGCGTGAGGGGTCTATGTGTTTTAGTGACAAAGTTCAGGGGAGTCGATGTAATTTACCTTTTTTTTTGCTTTTTTTAACTTTTTCTGGTCTCAGGCTTCTGATGATTTTAAAGTCGCATGCACAAGAATAGAGTGCCGAAAAGCGATGATAGTTAAGCGGCAGTAGGTGGCGGTGAAGAAGGCAAAAGGGGTGGAGATTGGGGAAAACCAAAATAGTATTCTTTAAAAGATTTTCCAAGTTTGAATGATAAAATGGCGAAAATAGATTTACAGAACCCCAACTTGAATGATAAAGCATCGACCTTTTTACAATACCCGAATCGAAAAAATGAAATCCATTTGTGCCAAATGTGGCGAAACGATTTGGGTTTGTGATTCTGAGCAAAACGGTGACAGAACAAAGTTTTTCGAACACATTGACAGGGCCGATGTTTGACCGGAGTTTTGGACCTGTCACGACCTGTTTTGTTGTCGGAGTTGTTCTATGCAAGTAACTTTTGGTGAAGATGGTTCTTGGGTCGGTTCAATCACCGGTAGTTTCAACTTGGCTTCTGGTTCTATCTCCCACATTGCTTCTCCTAAAACTCGGCATCAATAGAGATCTTGCTGCCCATAGTCAACTGCAGCAACCACGAGAAAACCGTGGTTACAAAGTGTGGTTACTAACCACGTTTTTTCAAGTGTTAAAGCTAATAATAGGGCTGCAGTGTTTTTTAATTTTCTTTTAACAAAATCGGGTTATTGCATCCGCATTTAAAAAGTGTCATAATTTGATAAATAAGTTTAAAAATACCGTTTTGTGGTAAATAACTCCAAAAAGTTCAAGATAAGTTTGTATTTAGATATTTAAAATGCTTTGTCCCTTATTATATATTAGTAATTGTCCGTGCCTAAAGGCACAACATAATAAACAAAAAAAATCGCAAGAAATATGTGCATTAAAAGATTGTATGCTACAAAAAATTGTCAATTAGAAAGACTAAGAAAAAGCGTTGATCAATATAATATGGGTCCATTATATTTATTGTAAAATAAATTAATAGAGTACATATCGAAACAATTTCAAGCATTATTCAATGACAGTTTAATTTTTTATATGGTATAAATAAGTGATTGATATCCAAATAGTGTTAAATTGAAACATCATTATGATATGAACACAACTAAATAAATATGAGATAGAAATGAAGGGAGGGGGATTAAGAGACGAACTGCAACAAAAAAAATAAAATAAATAACATCAACCAAACATAAATCAATTAAAACTAATTTTTTTAACACTCTACTTGGTGAAATTACACTTTTTGTCCTCATAGTATATTGATAGTTTAGAGAATGCTCGTGCCTCTAAATATAATATTTTTTTTCTATTTTTTAAATAATTACAATAAAATTCTTTCTAAAAAAATACCTTACAAAAATATGACAAATGCAAATCCTAGTACAAATGGATTTTTCATATATTGTACTTAGATAGGTTTGTGGAGAAATAGCGTGCCATCAATGTAAATTGTTCTTGATCAAATTTTCATGATTAAATCCAACTACTATAACATTATCAAATACCATGAATTTCTATGTTTTCGAAAACTTGTATCCAGATACTGAATACATAAAATTTGAGTCCCATAATAAATCAAACAAATCCTCTACAAACACAACTAATAGAGAACTATTACACTATTACATACACAAGGACAAAGGGGTGAAGAAATGCTACCAAAAGAGGGACACGTATTAGCCCCTAACAAATAGCATCTCTTCTTTTGTCTGCTACAAACCCAATAAGCTTTTCACTTCAACAAAAAAATTGCAAAAGTTTAAAAATTGATTCCCTTGTCTCTCACCAAAATAAATAAGCACCAGTATATACTGCCTTTTTTTTTTACTCTTGCAGCCATTTCTTTTTACTACGATTGACACAGCAAAATCCAAAAAGAAAAGTAACCCTAATGAGGTCAAAACAAATGTGTAGTGGGTATACCAACATATGATGCACAACAAATTAAAGTGTAATAAAATTCAAATCCATACAAAAATAGAGACAAAAAACACGTGTAGATTGCTAAGTAGAAATGAGGAGGTCACCTCTCGCGTCACGCGATTTCACTACGTAATCACATAAATGAAACCAAACAAAATACAAAATACAAAATACAAAAACTAAACTTTTCAATTAAAACATAACCCTTTATCTTCACTATGTAAGTTTTAATTCAATAGTAAACAAAATAAAATAAAACAAATTTCACCTTCTGACTATGCACCTGAATCAAACCTTGAAGCATCAATGAGGTTGTATTTCCCTTAAAGTCATCATTTAAAAATCACAACATTATAAAACTAAACAAGTAATATAGACTAACCTTCAAAATTCACACATAGGTAACCATCATCGTCGATGCTTCATTGTATCAAATCTTTAGGAGATATTCCTCGAGATCTTTGGCGAGATCTACAACTCAAATGGACTCGTGATCACCTATTATTACAGTAAAGGGAAAAATACATTCATTTTCTTTCTTTCACCACATAAAGACAAAATCAAAGCTCAAACTTCAACATGGAGAAAGTAGATTAACAAAAAAAATACTAATACCCAAAACAAATCCAATATGCCATGCATAAACCCCAAGTCACGTTGTATGGCAATTTGCAATTGTGTTCAAACCAGCCGTGTATTCTGCTATGAGTGTGGGCTGTGGCCTGTGTTATGGGTGTGTGTGATGTGCGTGTGTGTGTCCTTATTCTAATATACCTAGACTTTTTCCAAAAATCAACCACCACATCCATGTTTATCTCCCAAAGCCGGTGCTCTCTTCTCATGGTTTTCCCAAAATCTTGCATGCTTTAAGGGTTGAATTACTCCCTTCCTTGTCCGGCATAAACTCCTTCAAAGCTACTAGCTGTAAAAAGTCAGCTTCTATATTGGCCCAAAAATCAATAAGTAGTTGAGTTAGATTCAAATGATGCCAATGAATCCTTATTATTATCCTTGCCATAAGCCACCAAATCACATACCCAAAGAGGAGTCCAGTCCACCCCTTTTAGTGGCTTTGAAAGAAAACCGAAGTACATTCTCTCCTAATATACCCCTTAATCCCCTCCCAGACTACTGGCCTTTTAAAGAGTGCATATGAGAAGAAGATATGAAATTCAAATATGTTATTCCTCTTATCTCCATAATTCTAGCAATTCAAGAAGACAACCCTACCTGCTGCATACAATAAAATGGCGCCCATTACGAAGAACCCTTACCGCACATAGCAATTGACTTTGAACAAAAAAAACTGAGCTTGCATTCTAATAAGCTATATCATCACATCAAATAATAGATAAAATGCTTTAGTACTTTATGTAATTGACGGGACTTTAGGTGGCTCGACAGCTCCCAGATGGACACGTGCAATAATGTAGCCGTTATTGAACCCAAAAGACGTCGAGAATTGGATCTGAGGAGTAATGGCTCGGAGGAGTCGAGCTCATGTACTGACACCCGCATTTAATATGACTCAACCATTCATTTATGGCAATGTGAGTGACTGAGACAAGGCAATTAATGAGCCCCTACATCTTCAAAGCCTAAGCCTGCAGTCATGATGCCTAGACATCAATGGCTATTACACGGAGTATACCTCCTCAGTGTACCCCGAGGTACAGTTCCCCGAGTGTTGAGTAGTTGTCAGGCGCCGATCAGAGGAACTTGAGTGACGGGGGATAGCCATAAGTACTCGGCATTATCTTGAGCACTTGTCCTATCATCATAGCATTAAAGATAAGAAGATTTGGATGGAAAACACTCATTGCGCGTGGATAAGAGTGTCAGGCCTTAAATGTTCAGATGAGACTTAAGGCCTTTACACTCATTACTAATCCAGGTATAAATATACCTTAGAGAAATGAACAAAGATACGCAAGACTAAACTGAGATAAGATATATACTGTTAAAACCTCTAATCTTACATTGACTCAAGTTTTGAAGGGGATAAGCTGGGTGCTCACCCGACACCTTTTCTGACCCTGTGGTTGTTTCAGGTTCACCATATAGAAGATCGTTGTCTTAATTTGTTGTAGAAGATCTCTCATGAAATTTGGCGTCATCTGTGGGAACATACACGAACTTTTCCCCGTAGCGGTTACAACATGGTGAACATGCGATCCCAGGGTGATGGGGGAGGTAGTTTACGCGTGAGGAACGTGGAGGCTATTTGACTCCCAGTAGTTACAGAATCAGGCCCCTTGGGTCATTCAGGCGAAGGCAAGCATTCCTCGTAACGAACGTTTCCTGTGGATTAAGGCCTTGGGGGGCAAGGCCTTTTGGCTCATGATATCTTTGAGTTGGTTGACAAGCAGATGGGCAAGCGCATCAAGCAACTTGAGAAGAAAAACGCTAAGTTACGATGACGTCTTGATGGTTTTCAGTAGTTAAGGAATGCTAGATGGTGAAACGGTTAGTAAGAGGATTGAAGCCTTAGTCGTGGTGACCCTAGGGGAACCATGCGCGGGCATAGAGCCGAGAGACGCAACCCACGAAGCTAGGGAAAGCCACCTCCCGAGGAGGGGTTGGATTGGGATCACCACAAGGTGGGATTGTCCCGATGGGATCTCTGTCATGAGCTACCAGAAGATACTGTGGCAGCTGAGTCCCAAATAGAGTCCATGGCAAGGAGGCTGAGAGATGGAATACCCCGAGTGGACCCTTAATGCACCACGATGACAGGCGCTGGAGACTTGACCCTGAGTAAGACAAGGACGAGCAAATCATTTTCTTGTTCGTACGAGCGATCAGGGAGATCAAAATGCTAAAAAAGTTCACCGTCCCCCAATTCAAAGTTTATGATGGGAGACAAATCCTGAGAGTCACCTGCGATAGTACAAGCAGTCGATGTCCATCTATGACATCGATCAAATGGTACTGTGCCGAGTTTTTCCCATGAGCTTGTAGGACACTGTCATGATGTGGTACGAGAACTTGGCCCCTGAGAGTATCAGATCTTGGAGGCAGATGACTGAGCTCTTCGTAGCTCGATTCATCACTAGTAGTAAAAGGCCGAAGGACATCGGCGTTTTACTGATGCTCAAACGGAGAGGTGGAGAGTCCTTCTGACAGTACGCCATCCGGTACTGGAAGGAGGTTAACGAGGTTGAGGCGTGCTCGTAGGTAATGGTCGCGGCATCATTTAGGCTGGGTTGTCCTGGGACACCAACCTTTATAAATCACTTACTAAGAGGGCTCCAAGGACATGAAGGACTTAATGGCCCAGATAAACAAGTACGCCTGAGTGGAGGAAGAATCCGTCATGCCCGAGAATAAGGCCTTTGTGCCGAGGAAGAGGGAGAAGGAGCCACCTGTAAAGAGGGATACCCATGCCACCCCCGAGTCGCTTATCCTTCCAAGGGGTGAATACGGTCTTCAAAGAACCCATTTACAAGATGCTGCACAAGATAAATAACAAGCCCTACTTCAAATGGCCCCCCAGGATGCAAAGAGACCCATCAATGAGGGACTCAACGTCCCGGTGTTCTTATTATAAGGACGTTGGGCATTTGACAGAAGACTATAGGGTGTATAAGTCTTTCCTTGAGCAACTGGTCCAAGAAAGGCATCTGGGAGAGTTCATTGATAGAAAGGCTCTTGAGGGCCCAGCCGGGAGAAGGGCTGAGGCGTCTTATGAAGCAGCACCCGTGATTGACGTTATACATGCTTGCACCATTGAAAGACCAACGTATAACTCCCTCTGAGCGGAGTTACGAAGGGTCTCACAAGCAATAAAGTTGGAGGAAAACAGGTGTGAGGGGCAATCATCCAAGAAGCCGCGGCAAGATGCCAAGGTCATTCACTTTTCTGACTCTGATTTGGGTGGGTTAGTGATCCCGCATAAAGATACATTGGTGATCACCTTGCGGGTCGACAAGTATGATGTCAAAAAGATTTTGGTTGACTCGGGCAACTCGTTCGAGGTGATGTATGCCAACCTCTTTCGCATGATGGGGTTCTCACAAAAAGACGTGGAACTTGTAAGTACCCCCCTCATAGGCTTCAATAGTTCCAGCATTTTCTCCCTCGGGAAAATCACTCTTATGGTGTGTGCCAGGATCGTTACTATCCTAGTTGAGTTCGTAGTGATAGATTCAAATTTCCCATACAATGCCATTATGGGCAAGACATGGTTGCATGCGATGAGGGCGGTCCAATCGTCCTATCATCAGAAGATCAAGTTCCCCACTCTGAGGGGTATAATGGAGATCCGTGGTGATCAGGCATCGTCGAAGAGCTGTTTCTACGTTGTGGTAAAGATTGGGGTCAATAGCCGAGGTCAAGGGTGTGATCCCAAAGCAGTGGTTGCCAAATAGCAATCATAGTTCGATCGAGCTAGGGTGGATGAACCCATTACGAAACCAGCCGACCATTCCACTGAAGCCCTGGTTAAAGTTTTTCTGAGCCTTGACAATGAGGAGAGGTACTTTTTGATAGGGGCGTACCAAGAAGTCTGACATGACTTTATTCCTAGGCCTAAACGCTGACGTCTTTGTGTGGCCACAAGTCGAGATGACGAGGATAAGTACTGAGGTGATGACCCATCGGCTCCATGTTGACACATCCTTCAAACCCGTGAGGTAGAAGGCTCAAAGAATGGCTCCTCATCATGCGAAGGCCATGGATAAAGATGTGGACAAGTTGTTGGGGATAAGCTTCATCAAAGAGGTGCAGTTCCCCCAGTGGTTATCCAACATGGTGTGTGCCAAGAAAAAGGATGGAAAATGGTGAATTTGCGTCGATTTCACAGACTTGAACAAGACATGCTCCAAGGATGAGTGTCCACTGGCGAAGGTTGATTAGTTGGTGGATGCGACCATGGGTCTCAAACGTATCAGATTCTGGATGCTCGAGCGGGTTTCCACCAAATCCCTTTACATGAATCAGATCAAGAGAAAACAGTGTTCATTACGCCCCGCGAGATCTATTGCTATATGGTGATGCCGTTTGATTTAAAAAATATGGGGCCAACTTATCAAAGTTTGATGAAAAAGATTTTCAAATAGCAACTTGATGAAACTATGGAAGTATACATTGACGATATGCTGGTGAAAAGCAAGGAAAGCGCTGATCACCCTCATGACCTCGAGACCACGTTCACTATACTCCGAAGCTATGGTCTGAAGCTTAATGCCTCGAAATGTGCTTTCGGGGTGAGCTCGGACAAATTATTGGGGTACTTGGTCACCCATAGGAGTATCAAGGCCAATCCCGAGCAAATACAAGCCGTATAGAACATCCAGGCGCCGAGAACCACCAAAGATATCTAGAAACTGATTGGGATACTAGCGGCCCTCAACTGATTTATTTCCAAGTCTTCAGATAGGTGCAAACCATTTTTCGCCATGCTTAAGGGGGCGGCAAAGGGAACCTGGGATAAGGAATGTGGCCGAGCGCTTGAAGGGATTAAGGAATACTTGAAGTGTCCCCCAACCTTGTCTGTCTCGGCGACGGGTGAGGTTCTTAACCTCTACTTATCTATCTCGAAAGGATTTGTTAGTAGGGCCCTCATGAGAGAAAGTGAAAGGGCACAAAGGCCCATCTACTTCGTACGCAAGACCTTGCTTGATGCTGAAACGAGGTACTTGCTGATTGAGAAACTTGTCCTAGCACTAGTAGGTTTGGTGAGGAAACTCAGGCACTATTTCCAGGCACACACTATAGAAGTCCTGACTGATCGGCCTCTTAGGCCCATCCTTCATAAAGTTGACATGTTAGGAACGGTTGCCAAGTGGGCTGTGGAACTAGGGGAGTTCGAGATAAGATACAAAGCCCGCACTTCGACCAAAAGGTAGATCCTTGCCGACTTCATTACTGAATTCTCTATATCGAGCCCCCACAAGAGACAAAAGCTTCCGATTACGTCTAGGATCTTCATGTTGATGGGGCCTTGAACGCAAGGGGGGTAGGGATAGGCATAGTACTAGCCAGCTTAGGAGGAATCATCATAGAGCGAGCTATCAGGTTGATGTTCAAAGTGTCTAATAATAAGGCCGAGTACGAGGCACTGTTGGCAGGACTTGATATTGCATACTTGGTTGGGATTAGCCACCTCCATGTTTTCTGCGACTCCCAATTGGTAGCGAATTAGATTAATGGTGACTTCGAGGTCCAAGACAGCAAGATGAAGGCATACCATCGGAAGACAAAATTTAGAATTGAGAAGTTCGAAAAGGTGGAAGTCTCCCAGATTTCAAGGGATCACAATACCCACGTCAATGCATTAGCTTGTTTAGCCTCGGTATTGGCCTCAGAGGTAACTCGACGCATCATCATCGAAAACTAGGAAATCCCGAGTGTAGAAGAAATGAAGGCCGAACAAATATTATCAACGCAAATGCAAGAAGCGCCTTCGGGTTGGATGAACCCCATAATCGCATACTTGACTGAAAGGGTCCTCCCCAAAGATGTCAAAGAGGCTAGGAAGATCAGACTCAAGATTCCCAGCTTCTGGATATCTGTTGACCATCAGTTATACAAGAGATCCTTCTCAGGGCCGCACTTGCTCTGGGTCCCCAGGGACAAGGTGGAGCCTCTGCTCTATGAGATCTATGAGGGTGTATGTGGGACTCATATGGGAGAAAGGTCCCTCATACACTGAGTGATCTCTTAGGGGTATTGGTGGCCATACATGCAGAAGGATGGTAAGAGCTATGCTCGAAAATGTGACAAGTGTCAGAAATTCACTTCTATCACCCAACACCCAGCAACCAGCAGGAGATCTGAATTTATAACAATTCATTGGTCGTTCTCTCAATGGGGGATAGACATTGTGGGACCACTCCCGAGGGCCCCCGTTGGGCAAGAAATTCTTATTGGTGGTTGATTACTTCACAAAGTGGATCGAGGCTGAGCCCCTGAGCCGTATTCAGGACATGAAAATGAAGAAATTTGTATGGCAGAATATTATCACCTGGTTTGGAATCCCTCGGGTCATAGTCTCAGACAACAGCACTCAATTCAATAGTGGTCCTTTTAGAGAATTCTGCTCAGAATTTGGGATACGCAGCCTACCCCCAAAGTAATGGGCAAGCAGAGGTCTCAAACAAGACAGTGTTAGCTGAAATTAAAAAGAGACTTGAGAAGGCCAAGGGAAAGTGGACCGAGGAGTTACTCAATATGCTATGGGCTAATAGGACCACGCTGAGGACTTCAATAGGATAAACTCTATACGCCATGACATATGGGGTTGAGGCCATCATCCCATTGGAAGTGGGACTCCCAACAATATGAAACCAAGCCTTTGAGTTGGGGAACAATGACTAGACGCTTGCTAGAGATCTCAACCTAGCCAAAGAAAGAAGGGAACTAGCATCCATCAAACTGGCAAAGTACCAAGAAGAACTGTCAAGACAACATTAGAAAAAGGTCTGGACAAGGAATTTCTAAGTAGGAGACTTGATGTTATGCAAAGTGGTAGGCACTGCTTGGGAACCCATTGATGGGACGCTCGATCCTAATTGGGAAGGCCCTTACAAAGTGATTGTTGTAGGGGCACAGGTACATATAGGCTACAGGATATGAATGGAAACGATGTAATCCGGCCTTGAAATATATCAAATCTAAAGAAAATACCTTCATTAAATCGGATCCTAGGCTTAGCTGGTGGTTGAATGATTAACACGAGCTAAACACTCGTTTGTTAGGAGTACGGCCTCGAGGGGTGTTAGACTCCACCCTTTGAGCAACGCCCTTAAAATATCAACACAAGCCAGACGCTTGGTCATTAGGGGGTACGTCCCCTGAGGGATGTCAGACTCTACCGTTGGAGCAACGCCCTCAAAATATCAACACGAGCCACATGCTCGGTCGTTAGGGGTACGACCCCGAGGGATGTCAGACTCCACCCTTGGAGCAACGCCCTCAAAATATCAACACGAGCCAAACACTCAGTCGTTAGGGGTACGACCCCGAGGGGTGTCAGACTTTACTCTTAGAGCAATGCCATCAAAATATAACACAAGTCAGACGCTTGGTCGTTAGGGGTACGACCCCGAGGGGTGCTAGACTCCACCCTTGGAACAACGCCAAGATTGAGCCAGACGCTCGATCGATGGGGGATACGACCCTAAGGAATATAAAAACTGGCCTAGGGCCCCTAAACACTTGTGCATTCTACAAAAATTCTATGAGTCTGATGTAGGAGGAACAATTTTGTAATAAGAGAGATCACGACATGATGAATGCAGAAATTTCATTAATAACAAAACGGGGCTTTGTGTCCCCTAGGGCATACAAAAGAGAAGCAAATTATAGAAACAAGTACAAACAAAACAGCTAAGAACCCTTGCCACCAGCTCGCTCGCCGCTGAGTCCACCGTGCCTCCTTAGGGACTCCCCCTAACACCCAGTATTTCATCAAGCTCGATGTCATGTGCCCCTGTGAGAATAAGAGGTGGGGGAGGAGAGAGATCACCACCATGTTATTTCAGACAACGCTTTGGAGAAGCA
Source organism: Ilex paraguariensis (assembly GCA_963454935.2). Taxonomy (NCBI): domain Eukaryota; kingdom Viridiplantae; phylum Streptophyta; class Magnoliopsida; order Aquifoliales; family Aquifoliaceae; genus Ilex; species Ilex paraguariensis. Next base: position 14,477 of record CAUOFW020005599.1, on the reverse strand, counting down.
TGTTGTCCCCATAGTCTTGGTAAACAGCCATGTCGGCCTCAAACTGGAAAGTCCCGATGATGGCGAATGCGACGTTATGGGACTGAAAAATGGAGTTAGACTCGAACACTGGGCCTTCTCCTCTTCTATGCTCAGGGGGTCCACTCAAAAGAGGAAGCTTCTGGCACCGGATCATCATGGCACTGTTTGACCCTGCGCTCATCAAACGCCTCGGGCCCTCGGCATCTTCAGTCCCCTAGCTGATCCTGTGGCTGGACTTGACGCCTCGGCGGTGGGCTCCTCGGTGGGATGACAGGGTCCACAGAGTGCTGGGGGTGCGATGACAGCGATGGAGGAGAAGGTTTTCGATGCGGTGAAGATGGTGGTGGACCAATCAAGGCGCGAGGGCCCGACAGAACCCGAGAGCCTAGCTATCCTCGCCGCTGCGACGGCTTCCATAGTAATAGTTGTGATGGGTGGTGGATTGAACATGTCTTCAGGGGAGTGCGCTGGGTGTCTCGGTGGGGATCGGCTTCGAGGTCTTCTTCCTCTTCCTCTGATGAAGAACGATCCTCCCAGATAGAAAGATCAAAAGGCGGGGCGATTTGAGAGAAGCGAGTGTAGGTCGACACGTATCCAAGGAGTACGTGTGCCGCTCGATTGGCCCATTTGTGGGACCAGACTGTCAACAAGTCTACAAATCTGACTTGAGACCTTAAAGGTTAAGCAGCGTCTCGCCAATATCCCTCTGCAAAATAAACCAACAAGATTAGGTACACCAACAATATGCCGAACAAACTCAAGATATGTGCAATTCACACCTTCATCCCTTAGCACTTTGGGGCAGTAAAATTCGTCATACTCGGGCCCATCACCAAGCATGATCAGATCATCCACATACCCCTTATCCGAGTACAACATATGGGTGACCAAGTACATGGAGAAGTCCCGAGCCTGGAGGTAATACTTGCCTCCGGCTACTAATCTTAAGTCATAGAAGAATAAGATCTCGTTTACCCCCAGGTCCACTCCAAGCCGAGTATTAAGGGCTACTACGCCCATGACTATTCTAAAGAAGTTTACCCTGCACTAGAGAGGGAAGAGTCTGAGGAACACTAGACACTCTAGCAATCTGATGTTGACAGATGTCCTCGGCACTGAGGACACCTTCTGTGCTCTGTTGAAGACACCTGCCCCTCTATGTAACTAGATCCCGATGACTTTTTTGGACATGTCACCTCGGCTCCATGATGGATTGTTGACGGTTGCAGCCCATCAATCTCAAAGTTAGACAATAAATCATTGGTTTACCTTCCCAATGAAGTCAGGATGGCAGAAGAGACAAGATCAATAGCCAAAGGGAGTTAAAACAACGGGCACTATGTGTAGAATTGGGGGCAAATTGACAATAATACCCCTACTGGCATGCAACCATCCCAAAAGAACATTTAATAATCCTCAGGAGGATGAGACGTTTTTACCGTCTAAAGTACCTCAAAGGAAGGGCATTGAACGCTCGGGGGTCTGAGCATTTAATGCTTATTGGTCTCCCACACAAGACATGAGGTGTTCTGCCCAAGGACTGAGCACCACCGCCCACTGTCTCCCAAATGAACCAAGGGGGGTCTCACCCTAAAGGGAGCCACTTGTTAGCAATGATGACATTCTTGGAAGGTATAAATAGCATTAAAAAATATGAGGCAAAGGTATGCAAATCCAATTCTCAGAACCTACACAGTGCTTTTCTTTCCCCTCTCTCACAGAAACTTACTTGATTGTCAGAGGGGATACGCTGAAAAATACTCTGACGCCCTTCTAACTCTTCTTTTGAGTGCCAGGAAGCACCTTTGGCTTGCCAAAATTGATCTAAAAAACAATTCATCACTATCCTTTAGACCATTTCTGGTGTTCCTTCGCCACGGGATCGTCGACTTTCGAGGTAAATACGAGTTTGCCAAGGGAGAGAGCTATCTTTTTATTTATTGTGCGAAAATCACTGCGCACAAAAATAAATGAATTGAATAGATAATAATAAACTCCCATGAGTTCCTTGCCTTTACCTACTTGATTCAGCAGATGTATTGATAGAACATTGAACTATGTTCGGCTTTGGTTCCATATACCAACCCATTCACATTGATCAAATGTATAAACAATCATTCTTCCCTTATGACCTCAAGACACTAGTAAACCACAATCATTCGCCTCCTATGAATTGTAAAACAACTGTTCTCCTATGTATTAATTGTAGTACTAATGAACATGACAAAAAGAGTTGATTGCATTAGAGTTCCTCAAAGTATGAAGTTTGTTTTATTTTGCTCCTCAATATTTTAATTGCATTATTGTAGTCCCTGAAGTAATGAATATGTTTCTATATGACCTCTCAAGCAGACAACATCTAAATTGCTAACTTTTTTTTATGATAAACTTGTATGTGATACCTGATGATGGACAAACAATAATTTGCATAACTTTTGACCAAAATTTAGACAGCTCTTAACAAAAAATGTGTAATATGAGTAGCCCTCGACCAAAATTTGAATAGTTCATGATCAAAACTATGTAATTTTGGTAGCTCTTTAAACAAAATTTGGGTAAAAATTTGGTCAAGAGTTATCCAAATTATTTTCTTGACCCATATTTAGGTATTATGTGAAAATTTTATAATAAAACAATTGTTAGTATTCTGGATGTTGTTTGCTTGAGTGATCACATATAAATATATTCAATATTTTAGAGATCAAAATGATACAATTGAAATATTGAGACCTAAATGAGATAAACTCCATATTTTAGAGACCCCTAGTGCAATTAACCCAAATAAAAAATAGAAGGTGGGTATCTTTGCTCGACCCAACAAATTAATAATGAGCTAAATAGTAAGACTGCTATTGACCAATTGAACAATGACTCACCCAATGATTAAAACAAACAATAGAATTAAAATATAATTTCTAAATTATGCAACATTTTCAAAATAAAAATTTTTTTAGGTGGTTATTTTTGAAAAACTTTTTGTGACTTTTAGGAGAAATTGGAAATGTGTAAAGTAAAAATGACATGAAAAACTATTAATTCAAAATTAGTGGCTTTTGGCTAAAGACGTCAATCTAAATAGTTACATCAATTTATAAAGCAACCATTAACATATTTTGGTTAAAAGATACCATTACAAATGGTCAGAATTTTTCATAAAGTTACAATTGGTAACTCTCGGACTAAAAGACACCATTTCAAATGGTTGTACTTTTTCATAAAATCACCATTGATATCCTTTGAACCAAAAAGTACCATTACAAATGATTGTACACTTTATGTGTAAACTACCACATTCCTATTATTAAATATAGCAATGTAATTATGTTTTTGAAATACTAATTTAAGTAATGGAGTATGCATGAACTAAGTAGATTGTACGAGTAGAGATAAAAATGTTAATAGTGTAGAATCAGGTAAATATTTAGTTCAAACTTAGTTTTGACTTGTAAATATATGAAACCGTTTGCAATAGAACTTATACCAACTATGTTTGATGTACAAATGTATGTTGTATAAGTTTGGGTTAGGTTTGGAAGGGTTTGGAATGTGTTTGAAATGAAAAATAGAGGAAATAGGCAAATCTGGACAGGACCTACCGGTAGTACGCTGTCCAGTGGATCCAAACTACTGGTAGTCAACAGATAGTAAATTTCTAGTAGATCCGAACTATCGGTAGTTAACAAGTTGTAAGTTGCGAGTGGATTCGAACTACCGGTAGCTCAACAGGTAGTAAGTTGCCAGTAGATCCGAACTATCGGTAGATCGTTAAAAAGTCAGGATTTTTATGTTTTAAAATTCCATTTTTACTCCATTTTCTCCCATTCTTTCACACCACTCTCACCCCACACCTCTTAGAACCCTAATAGAAAGACTTAGCGAGGAAGAGAGAAAGGGAAAACAAGAGTTTTAAGGGTGACTCAAGATCAAATCTTCTTGTCCTTCACACCAAAGCCAAGGAGAAAGGTAGGGGGTATTCTTCCATTCTTGTCCATTGATGCTAGGGCGAATATATATGTATTTCTCAACTCCTAATCATATGTATTTTCTATGGGTTCTTTGTTTCTTGGTTTTCTTGCAATTATTATCATGTTTTACACAAAGTTAGGGTTAAATACCCATGAAATCTATTGTTCTTGCTTTAAAACCCTAGTTTTTGGAGAAATATGGGTTTCTCCCTCTACATTCACTTAAATTTAGTTTCGAAAACTTTAGTAATTTGTGTTGTGTATCAAAATGATATCGATGAAGATCTCTAGAATTTTCTTCAATTGTCCGATTGGAATATCACATGTGAAATTGGGGATTTATGGAATTGTTTGTGATTTGAGGAAATGGTTGGTATTGTATCTCTTGTGTGGTTGTTGGATAAACATGGGCTACTATTGACCGGGTATCTTGGAGTGTGTAGACGCCTTCTTACTCCGTGTGGGTTTGAACTTTTCCTACCACTCGTAGTGGGGCTAGTGCCTTGCGAGGACTAAACCATTATCGCTCACGGGGTATCATGGAAAAAAGGGTTAGTATACTATATTTTGGTTGGATACGTCACTGTCATGGTGTTGGCATACACCCTTCCTAAATGTTGGATATCCTTATGAGGATTTGTGTGGGTTGTAGGTGGGCCATGATATTTTCGATGGTATCCATGCGAGGTCTTATTTCATACCAAATATACGAATACTGTGGAGGGTTATTGTTCATTGTACCAGAAATAGTTTCTATAAGAATTTTGAGAAGTATGAGATTCCACAAGAACTTGCGAGAAACGGTTTATGGTGGAATGAATTATTAGTTGTATATTGGTTTCACTTATACATTAAATTACTGATGTTGCTTAAACTTGAGATCTGTTTAAATGTTCATGTTTTATTGCAAAATTCATATTTGCTATTTGTGAAAGGTGACCAACCGTTTTTTTTTTATATATGTTTTTCTAAACCTTGTTCGAGTTTGGGCAGAATGTTGCTACAGAACTTAGTGCTTAACCACTACAAATCATATTTTTCAGATTGTGGTCTAGAGGACGAGCTCAGGGTTGAGGAGCCGACACATTGGGAAGCTCCACTAAATGGGCTCATGGATCCCGAGGTGGATGTCTAGAGTTATACTCTCCTAGGTGGTAGACTAGGAAATTTCTTTTGAGATTATGTAAAGACTAATCTTTTGTTATTCCGCTGCAAGTTTAAATGTGATTCTTTTGAGATGTAATTATCATAGTCAATCATATTCTTTTGGGATGTAATGGCCATGGTTGACCTATTCTTTTGGGATAATAATGTAAATGTTATATTGGATGAATGAAATTTCTTTAATGATGAAATTATTTAGTTGCTCTCATGATGTAAATGGTTTATAGATTGTAATGCTATCCAAGGTGGGTTTTTGGGGCGTTACATTATGAAAAGTCACTAGTGAGTCTATAAATAGGTGATGTCCTGTACTCCCAAAAGCATAAATTTGAACAATTCTTTCCTTCTTACTAAAATTGCTCTCTCATTCTACTTATCTCCATTCTCTTAAATTCAAATGCATCTATTCTTTTCTATTTTACTAGTATTCTATTTTCTATAGAGTTAGAATACTAGAAGTTGGCTATTTGAATTGCTTAAGATATTTTGGATAATGTCTTCGTAAGTGCAATGTGAGGCAAGTTTGAGAAGTTTCATTGTATATTGAGAACAAATTTGTGTAATTCCCAGTGCACACCATTCTAAACAACTAGTGGGGTAAGATACTATTTTTAGAAAAGTGTTCTCGTACACGACTTGATGCATTTTTCAAAGTTACAGTCAAGTTCTCAACGGAGTTACTGTAAAACCCGAGAAAAATTGAACTTTTTTCGACAAAGGACAAAATAGTAATTTGTCACTATTATGCGGGTTTAAAATGCATATTTTTAAAGAGCTCGAATGGAGCAATGAACTTCACCGTTGGATTCATATCACAGAATTGAGTTGCCATGTCAAATTTCATCGAATTTTGAGATAATTGGATTTTGTACGTTTTTCGAAATAATTGGGGTGACAAATGAACTTTCAAAAGTCTCCAAAAACTAAAATTATGAAATTTTCTTATAATTGAGTAAAAGTTCAAATAAAATTAATTTGAACTGAAACCAGAATTTAATTAAGTCATTTCGGGGTTAAAAACGGACCCGAAAATGAAAAATGTGCGAGACAATATGGACCGTGCAATTAAGAGTATAAATAGGGGTTAATATCTGAAAAATCAGATATTTTCTCAACTATTTGGCCGGTTGATTCATGCGTTGAAGAGAGAAAAGAGAGAGAAGAGGGAAAAATCTATTTTTCTACCTTTCTTTTGCAATCCAAGGAGTTCCGTCTGTCAGAATTCATCGCACCAAGACTTAAAGTTGGTCTACGCGATGAGGTCTACGCATATGTACAAAGAACAAAGAGTTTCACCAAAGATCAAAGAGGAGGATTTTAGAGAAATCAAAGGTTTGAGGCTTGGGAGTTGTTCTTGAGTTTCTCCCTTTCTTTTACACTCCAAGAGGTAGGGGTTCTCCTACTTTGGTTCATTTCCTACCTATAGTGTTATATGAAATGTATAGGTTAATGGGAATATATATGTCACTCACTTGAAATGGGTGTGAAAAGGAGTATTGGAAGGGGTTAGAATAGACTTTCTAACTTGAATTTGAGGTGTGGTAATTACTTGGTTGGTAATTCCATGGAAAAGTGATTTTATGGGCATGCTATATGTTTAATACTATGCCTTGCGAATGATGTGGAAAATATTGTGTCTTGATGGTATTTTGCAAAGAATGCCTAAGTGGAAATTAAGTTGTTATAGCATGGATTATGTATAACAAGCTTGTGAATTGTTGATTGATGCTATATGTTGTTAATATTTTGGCAACATGTTGATTTTTGGTAATTACATACAATTGATATTAATTCCCATGTTGTATGTGGATATTTGGTTAAATGATTCATTTGACATACATTGCATATGAGTACGACATAGACATTGCAATGGTGCACTACATTGCATTTGCACAGGGAATACACATCCATGATCATGAGTACGGGTGTGTGAGGGCATGGTTGGATCAATCATCACACTTGGTGTTTGATGAGTGGGATCGAGAAAGTGGGGGTTGAATATCCTACTGAGTCGCACGGTTGCATACATGGAAAAAACTTGTGTTGGGTATAGTAAAAAGGGATAGATCTCCCCTCGGGTGCAAGGCCCGACTATTGGTTTATACACTTTCGATGGTGCAAGTCTAAAAAAAGTGTATTGGTGTGTGGAGCCAGAGGTGCAACACCAAAAGTCCATTACCCAAATAAAGACACAGGGTTTTGGTAATATAAATGATTCATTTGATGGAAAACATCCAGAAATGAATTGGTTTTTATAAACACATGAGTTTTGCTTCAAAATGATCTTTAGATGTATTTCATCAAAGATAAATATTTTACACACATGCATTGCATAGTGTTGTGGAAGCCGGAGTAGGCTTAGGCAAAAGAAATGCATGAGTGAGTCTTATCTCATATCATGACATGACATGGATGAATTTCATCTTGAATAGCATGTTCTTGGATGAAATGGAATTATGTTTGTGATTGTTGCATGAGATCATTGCATATGCACTTAGGTGGGGAGTAGCCTCTGTAGCAAATATTCTACTGGGCATGGCTCACCCTATACGGGAACACAATTCAGGTGCGGGGCATATTCCGGCGGATGATACTCATTCGGGGCCTTGAGGGTGAAGAAAAGTCGGTTTGTGACTTTTGAAAACAAGTTTTGTGTAAAACTTTGGTTTATATTCCATTTTGATATGTAATCGTGTAAATGGTTTGTAATAGAATTTGTAGATATCAAGTTTGATGCAATAAACATCATTATATATGTTTGAAATGAGGTTGGGGTGGTTTAGAATGGATTGGACATGCAAAACAGGTGAAACGGACAACACTGAGCAGAGTGTACCGGTATCGTATGGTCCAGAAGACAGAGCGTACCGGTATTCTTTTCCAAATTTTAAAACTAAAGTGCTATGCCTTTGGACTTTGGTTCCTTAGTTCTAATGATACAAATGGACCATAATTGGGATCTATTGGGGTGTATTGAACCCCGATTGGATTAAATAATTAAAGGAACACGGGTTACACGTGTGAGTTAAAATCCTAGGTAAAGGGATACTATTACGTGATGTCGGAATATGCGGCACTCACAGATATTTTCGCAGGTTGACAGTGGTCAATGGGACCTCTGGATTTAGGGGCGTCATAGTTACAACCGTAGAAGGTTGTTTTGTTTTAACAATCTAAAAACAATATTTATTCATGGATTGTTCTTTGTCTGCAAAATCACTCCATCATATGATGGAAAGTTTCATCAAATTTGATCGATTTGATGGGGAGAATTTCCTTCATTTGGAAAGAAAATTGTAATTCCTACTTACTACATTGAAGATTGCCTATGTGTTGACCACACCAAAATCGTAGAACAAGAGAATGAAATAGTGACACAGTCACAAAATCAGGCAAAGTGGGAGCTAGATGATTATCTCTGCAAAAGACACATTGTAAATCCAATGTTCAACTCACAGAGAATGCAACGAGTAAAATATCTAGTTGGGAATACATTTTAAATTGATCTAGCACAGAATCTACTAAGGAGCTATGGGACAAATTGGAACCAAAATATCTCGCAAAGAATGCAACGAGTGAGAAATTATTTGTCGGTCAGCTTCTTAACTTTAAATGATAGATGATAAATATGTGCTAGATCAATTTTAGGTGATTCAAAGTATTTTAAATCAGTTTAAACAAAAGAATATAAATTTGGATAAGTTTGTTGTAGTTTCTACTATTATTGAAAAACTTCCTCTAAAATGGAAAGATTTTAGAAAAAATCTTAAGAATAAGAAATAAGACTTATCTCTTGAGGAATTGGAAACACACCTCAGGCTTGAGGAAGTGTCAAGGGTCAGAAAAAAAAGTATGGAGCAAAAGAAACTTGCTTCTAAGATTCTTGTGGTGGAGGAAGGAAAAGAGAATAAACAATCTCATCACTTTGGACGGAACAATCAAAAGAGGAAAAATAGTGCCAATGATTCTAATAGTAACAAAAAGAATAAAGGCACTTTTTTTTTTGTAATAAGCCAGAGCACTTCAAGAAGGACTGTCAGTTCTATAGAAAGAAGCAAGGATCAATGAATCAAAGGAAAATTTTGTATCAGTCCTATCCGAGGTTAATCTCCTTGAAGAAGATGGTTCTTGGTGGGTAGATTCAGGTACAACAAGGTATGTCTGCAAAGACAAGAATATGTTCGTCACCTACGAACCAACTGAAGATGACACTGTTCTCTACATAGGAAACTCCTCTACGACACCAGTGAAGGGAAAAGAAAATGTGGACATTGAATTCACTTCTGAAAATATTATTACTCTTATCAATGTCTACCATGTGCCAGAAGTTAGAAAGAACTTGGTTTTTGGAAGCATCCTCATCAAACATGGTTTCAAACTTATATTTGAGGTAGATAAGTTTGTTTTGTCCAAAAGCGAAGCCTTTGTAGGCAAAGGCTATTTGAATGAGGGAATGTTTAAACTCAATATCAATAAAATGTTTTTTTTTCTGCTTACTTTGTTAATTGTCTTTCTTTGGGGCATGGTAGATTAGGGCGTGTTATTTAAAACTCGAGAAATTTTTTTTTATTAAAATCCTAATTAAAGGGGTAAAATAATAAGTAATTGTTAAAGCACGAGTCAAAAAGGTAAATTTTTATAAAATTCAGATGATGAAACGGACCTCACCGTTGGATTCGTCTCGCGAAATCTAGCTACCCAGTAAATTTAAAATTCTGAGACAGTTGAATTTTCACGTGTTACAAAGCAATCAGGTGTCGCACGATTAAAATAATTGTGATCAGATTTTATTCGTGGGAACCGAAAAATAATTTAAAGTTAGTTCAATAAAAATAAAGTAAACTTAACACGAGATGAGATTTAATTGACTCGGAATAAAATTGGACCAGTTAAAATTGAACGTGTGGCGCGATGTGGGCCAAATATTTAAAACTTATATAAAGTGGAAGACAAAAGTCTTCCACTTATGCAGCACTCCCACATTCAGCCAAACAGAGAGATAGAAAAAAGGGAAAGAGATAAATAAAAGGAAAAAAGTAAACATCCTGATCTTTTTCCTTAGATCTTTGAAGGTCAAATAGTTTAATCACTTCGGGTCAAGAATTAAAGTTGCTCTACGCAACGAGAGCTATGCAACCACACCATAGATCACATTTTTCTCCAAAAATATCAAAGACGAGAATCTAGTACTAAGGCTTGGGAAGAAAATTTTGGGCTTTCCTTAGAGTTCTACTACATGGGCACATGCTACGAGAGATAGGATTTTCCTTATTTAAATGTAATTTCAACCTAATATATGACATACGAAATGGGTAGGCTAAGAGTGTATATCACATCTTAGGTCTTGACTAGTGTATGTAGTGGGTTAAATATAGGATTTATAATTAACCTTGTAATTAGTAAAATCCTATTATAATTAACTTGGTGTAAGTTAATGTTAGTTGTTTTAAACATGTTAATTGTATATTAGAATGACTTGATGTCTTAATGGCATATAAAGTTTAATATAATTATTAGCTTGTTATGTGATTATGAAATAATATGTATGCTACATGATTATTTAGCATATGATTAGTGTGGTAGATTTGTGCTTATGTTTATAGAATTAATAAACATGTTGCCATGTTGGAAGTAATAAGCATGCTAGTTGTGCAAATTGATGTGCCCTCTAGGTGTTTGTTTAAATGTCTAGGTGAATACAAGTATGTTAGTTGAGTTGATTAGCTCACATAAAATGCTTGTGATTGTTTTGAACATGTCATTATATTGCATTCATTATGTAATAGACATTGTAAATGGTACCAAAGGTAATTGCACATTATATTGCATTATGCATGAGTTGCACTATATTCATGGGCATTGACATGGGTGGGAGTGTGTGCATGGTATGAAATCAATCACTACATAGGTGGTTGATCATGGGCTCGGGAAAGTCGCACCAAGGTCCGATTGAGTTGCACGAGAAATTAAATGGATAAACGTGCGGGTATAGTAAAAAGGGCTAGATTCTACCTCGGGTGCAAGACTAGGGATGGCAGTGGAGCGGAAAAAAATGGATATTCATCTAAAATTGTCCCATTTGGACCGGGGATAGACCATACGTATTGGGCGGTGGACGTATACGGGAATACCCGTATAGACCAGTACGAGGATGGACCGACTCTTACCCCCGCCCCACCCTCGATACCCGTTATATATATAAATAAATGTTCAAGCCCTAACTTATTACTCCTCTCCTCTATTAGCCTAAGTTAGTTTGCCTCCAGAGCCCAGCTGTCCAAGCCCTCCACAGCTCCACTGAATGAGTGAATGTCTCTCTCCTCGCCTATGCTCAGCGCTCTATCTCTCTCTTTCCATCATCTTTCTCCATCTACTTTCTCTCCATCATCTTTCTCCACTTTCCACATTCAGCTGAGCAGTAAGTCTCCCTCTCTCTCTCTCTCTCTCTCTTCTCTCTCCACTATTGGCTAACTAGGTAAGTCGCAGGGCTTTTTATCTTCCATGACTCGCCGATTGCACCGCCATTGTCGGCCATCTATTCTTTTGCACTGCAAAAAAGTTGGTATAATAAGCTGTTGATTTTGAGCTAGGGTTTTTTGTGGGTTTGTGCATTTGTGCATTTTTGTGGGTTTGTGCTTTTTCTTGGAATTTGATAAGATTTTGTCAAATTTTGATTATAATTTCTACAACATTTTTACATTTATAGACAGATCTATGTCCACTAGTAATACTGTTCATAAAATCTCTTCTACAGAATCTATGTCCACAAAATCACTCCTACCTGGTTGTAATCCCCAGTAAAGCACAATATTTGGTTATGCTACATCCACTTCAACAAATTTTGTAGGACTGGGGTCACAAAGCCTTCTACCTCCTCCAGCTATGCAATAGAAAAATAAAATCCTCCAAAAGTGTTAAAACAAAATTGATAAATCAATAAAAAAAACTTTGCATTGTAAAGAAACATTACTTCAAACGAAGATCCCCACAATCGTGAAACAGTATCCTATCAAAAAAAATTGTCATTCATTGATTCTGTTAATTTTTGTTTGAAATTGTATAGGCAGGCTTTTGTGATAGATTTTGGTTTTTGTGAAATTGTATAAGCATTTTCAATCTCATGTCTCTTTTTTTATGAAACAGTATCCCGCTTAAAATATTAGATTTATTTAGAATTTTGAATTATGTTGGCTTAAGCTTGGGCTTGGGCTTGGGCTCGGGTGGGTACAGGGGAAACAGGGATGGGGGCGGGGATTAGAAATTTATCCGCGGAAGGGGATGGAGATAAAACTATACTCGTTAACGGGGGATGGAAGAAATTTTTTAAGCAGGTAGGGATGGAGACTACCCCCCACCCCCGATTCGGTCCACTACCATCCTTATGAAAGACCTGCTTACTTGGTTTATACACTTTTCGGTAATATAATTCCAGAAAAGTGTAACGGCAAAAATGGAGTTGCAGGTGGGATGTCTTGAAAATTCGTTGATGGTGTGGTGTCCCATTGGTGAAATACCATAAATTATCTCCCCACAAAGATACAAGCAAATGAATTAATTAGTCATTGAGTGTACATAACACCAATGACGGGGGCTTGAAATTCTCGAATACATACGTATGACATTGTATGTGTTGTCGGAACTCGGGATGGGGGTTGGTGTTGGTTTTGGTTGCGTGAGTCTCATATCATGACATGACACATGTTTTATGACATTTGTTTATAATAGAAATTTTTGAATGAATGCATGAAATGATTGTTGCATGTGACATTTCATATTCATCTGGGTTGAGAGGTATTCTCTATAGGAGTTACCCTATTGAGCGTTTGCTCACCCTGTATTTGAACAATTTTTAGGTGCACCACAGGCTTTCACCGAAGGCCCTCCTACTAGTCTGCTTTGACGGCAGAGCCAGATTGTGGCTCTTATTTTGGCATCATAGTCCCTTGTATATGTTTATTTTGGCCTTGTATAATTTTTGTAACTAAAACTTGTTTATATTTAAAAGGCATGTCTATAGGACTCTTTTGAGACATTAATTCTTTTATGAATGAAGTACGTAGTGATGAGGATTATGTGTAATATTCCGATACTATGCAATTGAGTATGGATGAATGGACCCAGTGTGGTCAATGTTATATGATTGCACAAGTTGCGTTTTTGGTAGAACTCCCCATACAAAGAGACTTGATCGAATTTTGTTGAGTTATGGATCCCAGTAAATGGGCATAACGATGTGGTATCAAATTACACAGTATCTAGGGATATTTCGCGGGTTGATGGGTGATCAACTTGGTAATTACAAACACCAGATTTTTGGGGCATCACATGTTAATACTAGCAAAATAGATGGCGTGGTTAAATTGAATTTAATTCCTAAGAATGAAAATGCACATGATTGATAAGTGTAAAATTTGCATGCAAAACTAAAATCACTAGAACCATTCCCTAAAGTTGAAAGAACAACATCTTTGTTTAGATTTTAGTACATTAGTGATGTTTGTGGTTTGCATGGCACATCTACTGAGTGGAAGTAATATTTTGTGACATTCATAGACGTCTATTCAAATTTTTGCTATGTATATCTTTTGAATTCTAAAGATGATTTGTTAGGAAATTTTAAAATTTATAAGAATGAAGTAAGAAATCTATGTAACATTAAGTGCCTAAGGTTTGATAGAGGTGGTGAATACCACTTTCCTCAGTTTTGTGCAGATGTAGGAATAGTATCTGAAGTCACAACACCATATACCTCACAACAAAATGGTGCCAACAGAAAGAAAGAATAGGAAACTAAAAGAACTATTGTATGATTGCCGAAACATAAAATAAAGAAGTTGGGAATAAAGGAATAGAGTGAAATTTCTTGGGGTAAGCATAACATAGTAAGCCTATAGATTCATAGTAGTAGAACCCAATGAAATAATTGAAATTAATACTATCATAGAATCTAGAGATACATAATTAAATGAAAAAATAGGTTTCTTTAGTATACCGAAATTAAAGGAATCTAAGGAAGTGATGGAAGTATCAGTAATAGGTTCATAGGAGAATGAACCGATTGAGACCTAGTGACCAAGTAGAACTTAGAAGAAGTAAGAACTAAAATTGATATATCCTTTGGTCAGATTTTAACGTTTACTTGGTAGAAGAGAGGAGAGAAAGTACATGTAAGCAAACCATCTTTACTTTATTATGGATTCAGATCCTTTAACCTTAGAAGAAGCTATGAAATCTCAAGATTCAACTTTTTGGAAAGAAACTGTAAATGATGAGATGGATTCCATCATGATAATAAGACTTGGAAACTAGTTGATTTACCCCCTAGTT
>CAUOFW020005598.1:0-26661 GCA_963454935.2 Ilex paraguariensis | reverse complement strand
GAAATATTTGTTGAATTTTTGAGCAAGATAGGTTTTATCCTTTTCTCCTAACTGGGGTGACTTGTATTTACTCCTTCTTCGATCTTAGAATTTAATGCAACACCCTTCACTTTCTTGGGTGAAAGAAAATTCATCTCAAAATTCAAAATTGACTCTAATTGGTCCTCGACTGACATTGTGGACATATTGACACTCGTCTTGAGTGAGGTCACCTTGGCATGAAATCTCTCTGGTAGAGATCTCAAGATTTTCTGGTTAATCATGGCATCATCGATTTTGGTACCTAATGCAAAAGAAGAATAAATAATATCGCACGATTTGGTATAAAAATTACCAAAAGTTTCTTCTTCTTGCATCCTGAACATCTCAAATTGTGAGGAATACCTTATGGAGATGGAACATCTAGACCATTGTAGTTCCTTCATGTGAAACTACAAGAATATCCCATTCCTCATTTGAAGTCTTGCAATTAGCGATCTTTCAGACTCATTAGGTGTCATAGCATTGAATATCACATTCAAGCCTTTTGAGTTCCACCTCGCTGATTCGACCTCAGTCTTTGACCAAGTTGTTGGGGATTTCAATTCAACCACTGCTTTACTACTTTCGACTTGTGTGGTGGTGGTGGGAGGGATCTAACCCTCTTGGGGATTTTTCCACAGCCTCTCATCAATGAATTTAAGAAATGCTCTCATACAAGCTCTCCGATAAGCAAAGTTCGATCCATCAAAAAGAGGTGATCATCCAATTGAACCACCTTCCTTTTGAGAATACATCGAATACTAACTCATAGCAACAATTGATCTCTTGAAAGTAAAAAACTAGGCAAGTAAGCAAAAATAAGTTATGCTTTGTAAAACCTGGGTAAACTTAATTTTTTATGAAAAAGTGCAAAACGGTAATTTGTCACTGCGGTACGGGTTAAAAACTCAAATTTACCTAGAATTCAGATGATGAAACGGACCTCATAGTTGGGATTTTCTCGTGAAATCTAGTTACCCAGTCAATTTTTGTCAACTTTCGAGACAGTCGAATTTTTTGCATTCTATGAGATGATCGAGTGTCACCAGACATAAAAACAAGATATGGAATAAAATTTCAAAAGTTGAAAAATAATTTAAAGAAAGTACATAAAAAAGTATATTGAATTTGAACCGGGATAAAATTTAATTATTTCGAGACGAAATTGAACCCGGGAATGGGGAACGTGTGGCACGATGAGGACCAAGCATCTAAAGGGTATAAATAGGTGAGAAAAATTAGATTTCTCCCCATATCCATCATATTTTCTAAAAAATCAAAGAAGAGAGGGAAGCTCCATGTTCTCTCTACGATCTACAGAGATTCATTGGTCGAATCGACTTAAGTCAAGAACAAAAGTTGTTCTTCTCGTCAAGGGCTATGCAACTATACCAAAAAGCACGAATTTAGGTGAAGTTCCAAAAATGGGGCTTGAAAAAATCAAGGGTTTGGGCTTGATTGGGATTCTTGAAGGCTTCTACCAAGTGGTTTAAAGCTTCAAGTGGTAGGATTTTCTCTCTAATTGAGTTTATTTCCAACCTAGGGTGATTATATGGAATAAATAGGGCATTAGAGGTGTATAACATTTGCCTATTGTTGTTAATTGATGAAATGAGTATTGGAATTAGGTAAAATCAATTCTAGCATGACGTGGTATTTAAAAATTACTAGCTTATAATTGTTTTAAAAATTATGATATGTGGGAATGTTTTGTGTTTATATTATGCCTTGGAGAATTAAGTGTGTTATTTGCATGAGATTATGTGATAACATACTTGGAAATTGTTGTTGTATATAATGTTGATATATTTGTGGTGGATATGATTCATATGGCAGTCATAACATATTGAACATGATTATAGTGTTGCAATTGTACACTACATTGGATATGCACGAAGACATCGTATTCATGGGCATTAGGCATGAGTGTGAGTCTGTGTGCATGGTTGTCATCAAACACCACTCTTGGTGAATGATGCATGGGATTAGGAAAGTTGGGCCAACACCCGGCTGAGTCGCACGATTTGCATTGAAAATTAGGTCGGGGTTAGAAATAAGGGCGCTAGAGTACCCCTCGAGTGCAAGACTCGGTTACTTCGGATACGTACTCCATTGGTATCGAGTCTATAAAACGTGTCGGCGTATGCGGAGCCGCTGGTGGAAGTCGATAAATGCCATGTCGATTGGACGATCATTGGTGGAAGTCTATAAATATCCACCCCAAGAAAGACCCAGGGAATTTAATAGTCATTGGATGTGTAATATCAATGGCGGGAGTTTAGAATACCCGGAGTAACACGCATGGCATTTGCATGTGTTGAGGGAGCCGGTGAATGCTTGGGTTGAAGTGCATGAGTGAATCTCATCTCATATTATGACATGACATGATGATTTCTAATATTGAATTGCATATTCTTGATTGGAATGTTGTTGCTTGTTGAATTATGCATGTGAACATTTCATATGCATCAAGGTTAGGGAGTAGCCTCTTTAGGAGATAGCCTATTAAGCGTGGCTCACCTTTATGGGAAAATATTTCAAGTGCGGGGTATACACCAGTGGATGACTCTCATTCAGGGCCTCAAGGATGAAGAAAAGCCAAAATGTGGCTTCATCTTGTGCTTTTGTAAAACTATTATAGAAGTTTAGTTTTGGGCATGTAAATATATGAAATTGATTGTAATCGAACATGTATGAACTATGTTTTATATGAAAAATTCATTATACATGTGTTGGGTTGATATAGAATGGATTAAAAATCGAAAATGGATGAAATAGGAAAAAATGGGCACACCTACTGCTAGAACTTTTTGTTTTTCTACTTGTAGTTGTGGCCCAGTAGGCAGTTTCTACCAGTAGGTTTAGCCGGTAGAACTTTTACAGTAGGGTTCTTCTACCAGTAGAACGTTACTGTTCCTACAAATAGAAGAACTCCAGTAGGCCATTTCTACTAGTATAATAGGGACTTCTTCTACCAGTAGGTTTTCACAGATTTTCAAAAAAAATAAAATAAATAAAAGTCCATTGCTCTACTTCTACTGGTAGAACCTTGAGCACTTCTACCTGTAGGTTTTCTCTAAACTTTAAATTTTTGAAATGTTTTACTAAGTTTTTGGGCATCAATTCCTTGTGCTCAAGGAGGTTATATGAGATATTAATGACTATGATTTGATGTGTAAAGGCTACACGTGTGGGATGTTATTAACGTGATGTCGAGTTGTGTGACGATCACGGATACTTCTGCGGTCTGATGGGTGATCAACAATTAATTAAGGACTCCCGATTTTAGGGGCGTCACATGCATACTTAGTGTCTATGGACTCAAGGCAACCACCATCTGATACCAATTGTTGTTCTGGGAGGGGGAACCCATCGTGGATCTTCCTTCATGATTATATACGTGGAGACCAAGACACTTAACCTAGAGGGGGGTGAATAGGTTTTTCAATTTAGCCCAAATTGATTACAAATTAAAACCTATATCAACTTTAACTACCTCTTCTTTATTGAATATAGAAATTCTTTCAAACACCACCAATCCTTTGAACCATGACAATTGCCTCAATTAATATGCAATTAGTTTGCTCAAATCAATCTCATGGCTATCCCGAAACCCACAAACCCAATTTGCATAACTGTGGATGATATGATATTAAGCAATCATAACATCAAATACATAGTACGCGCTTGTGCTCAAAATTGCAAGTGTGTACAGTAAACAATAAGAGAAACAAGTAATTTGATGACACATGAACTCCTTAGGAAAAACTGCAGGAAACCACTTGAGGTTTACCAAAGCCTAATCCAGTACGTGTCAAGTCAACATACAAGCACTCAAGTCTTATATTCAACCAATACCTATGGCTAGTTGCTTCTTTCCTGGCTATGTCTCTCCGCTGAAACTCCCTCTTCGACATCTAGTATAGCTTCACTTGGACCTCTCTGCCGCATGGCTCGTCTAGGTCTCAAGCGATTATGGGCACGCCAACGATACTCGGTATGAACACACCAATGGTTTGTTCACCAACAAGCTCTCCTACTCCATGTTGTGAAGTTGAAAAGAATCACTAGTGGTTGCCTTTGAATTCTTAGGGATCTACGTTATGTTTGGAGGCTCTCATTTCTTCTTCAACAATCTCTCAAAAGGCTCTATCAAGGCTTGACCTAGATGTGAGAAAGATACTCCCTATTTATAGGTCCAAAATAAGGGTAGTCTTAGTAAATAAGAAAACTCAAATTCGCAAAGTACTATTCTATTTGTGGGAGGGCAGTCATAGGGCGGTTTTCGCTGGAGTGAAAATTGCGTTCCGATCTCGACTAAGTCAAGCACCGCTTGAGCGAACCATATGTTGCCTTCTATGGCATTTTCCCTATTTTCTCCTAAGTCTTCAAGAGACCG
The DNA here is from genome assembly GCA_963454935.2 of Ilex paraguariensis. Taxonomy (NCBI): domain Eukaryota; kingdom Viridiplantae; phylum Streptophyta; class Magnoliopsida; order Aquifoliales; family Aquifoliaceae; genus Ilex; species Ilex paraguariensis. The sequence goes on along the minus strand of CAUOFW020005598.1, from coordinate 22,241 downwards.
CTCTAACGAAGGATAGCGAGCATAGGAAGGTCCCTAAAGATTTTTTAAATCTAAAATTATGCAAAAACTTGTCCTCTTGAGTATTAAGGTTGTTGCTCAAAAAGGGGTCTGATTATGACTCAACCTATATTTTCAAAATATAAAATTGGTTTAGAAAAACTTTTCATTGAAAATACCTAGGAGTCATAGTCGAATCACTTCCAATTCCATTTTTCATTCTTAATAATCCTAATTTAAAAATAGTTAAGGGGTTATCTTAGGTGTCTAGGTCATTACTTTTGTCATAAGTATGAAGATGTATACGGAGGTTGAATGATGTAACTTTGATACTTGATCTCCTCCCTTCAATGTAACTTTTGGATCTTGACTTGATAGCATCATGACCATGGAAGTGATTGATATTTTACAATGGACTCCACGAAATTAGTTAATTACAAAATTTGATCTAACAAGTGGGATCATCTTGGTCAGGAGTTTTGGTGAGGGAAATGGAATCATTTTCTACAAGAATAAATTCGTAAAATTCTTGAACCTTGAGAGGATCTTGGGAAGAAGAATTGCATCCTTTTGAACAATTTGTTGTGGATTTGAAAATTTTAACTCACTTCAGCAATAAAAATTGGATTTGGATTTGCTTTGATAAGGTAGGAAGATCTAAAGGAAGAGTTGTTTTATGAAACTTGGGTTGTAGATTGAATTGGAGAACTTGTAATAGTTTGAGAAAATGTTTGAATAGGCATTTTGTTATTTTGAGATGGGGACATAGGAGCAAGTTTGGTAGAATATGGATAAGTTTCCAAAGAGGAAGAAAATTGGTAAGTCTCAGAAGGTGAATTGGGAATTTGGTTTCTTGAAAAGAGAGGTTGAATTTATTTTTCGGTACCATATAGATGTTGTCTAAGGTTAATTTTGTTGGGTGTAGAAAGACTGGTATTTGATGGTCCTACATTGAAGGGTTTTTGGCATAGGAGTCCTTGGTAGTAGGTTTGGGTTTAGAAGAATAACTCATAGTTACTTACCTTGTAGAAATTCATGACTTAGAAAATCAGGAATAGAATTGGACTCTCCTTTAATATATTCAATATCAAAATCAAATTCAAAGAGAAATTCTTGTCATCTTGCAAAAATACATTTTAAAACTAAATTTTGAACATCTTTTTGAATACATTTTTTGCAGCTTTTTGTAATCCTCTCGAAATAAAAAGATCATCTTGATAAATTTTTTATTTTTGATGATAGAATAATTTTGTTGTGTTTCATTCCATGTATCAGAGGTAAACTCGATAATTTGCTCAAAGCCATCAATAGTTTGTTTTAAATATCTCCATATCCAATATCAAAGGAAACCGTTTCCAAAATCTTTAATGCATGAGGATTGGGAATTCTAAATCAAGGGAGTTCTCAAACTTTGGCTTTAATTTGCTTTACTACCTTAGTATGTTGACTAGACGATGTAGGTGGATTTTTGTGTAACCTTTGATGTAATGGTATGCAAATTTTGATAAAAATTTGAATACAGTTTAAGCTTCCTATAAAACATTGTAATTGTTTTTTATCTTTAATTTCATCTAGAAACTTGTCTGCAAACTGAATTGATCTTCGATTCAGACAATAGTTCTATGATTAATATAATGTCTTAGAAATCTTATTCAAGATTGGAAAAGTTTGATCTTTGAAGTAGAAACAACTAAATCAATATGTCTAATTGCTTTGAAAAATCTTTTTAAATATTTCCAATGTTCTATTGAGTTTGAATATATAATTGCATCATCAATATAAACAATAAAAAATTAGTGTAAGGAAAATTTCGTCCATCATATTTTGAAATTTCGATTTAGCGTTTTTAATCCAAATGAAATTACATTCCATTCATAATGTTTAAACGACAAAGTAAAAAAAAATTTAAATCGAGCTTTTTCAGCTATTTGAATTTTTCAAAATCCGGACTTCATGTCAAATTTTGGAAATATATATGCATTACATAATCTTCCTAATAATTTTTTTTATTAGGAATTGGATAACTTATCCAATGTGAGGCATCATTTAAGTGTTTTGTAATTTATTACTAATCTTACAACTCTTCTTTCTGTTGTTTCAGGAAGGGAAACTCTATGTGGATCTTCCTTCACAATTATACATGTAGAGCCATAGACATTTTACCTAGAGAGAAGTGAATAGGTTTTTCAATTTCAGCCTAATTGACTACTAATAAAAACCTGAACAACAACAATTACCTTTTCTCACAAAGATATAACAATTAATGTGAGAACATTTTTAGTCACCACAACCCAAATTAACCATAACGATTGATTTTAATTAACCTTGTATTAATTCACTCACAATCAAACTCACGGTGATGACTAATCCCAAACCCAATGCACAAGTATGTATGGATAGATATTCAAACAATCATTCAAATAACACAATGCGCATGTGTACTCATAATGACAATTGTGTACGATAAATAATAAGGAACACAAATGATTTGTTGATGCAAAAAACCCTCCTTGAAAAAAAATCGTAAAGAACCTTCTCGATTCACTGAATCCTAATTCACTATTCTTTAAGTCAACATACAAGTACTTGAGTTTTAGACTATTCTTTAAGTCAACATACAAGTACTTGAGTCTTAGACCTCAACCAATACTATAACTCGATGCTTTTTTTCTTGTTGTCTCTCTGTCAAAGGCATTCCTTCAATGTCTAGTGTAGCTTCACTTGGACCTCCATGCCGCACGGTTTGTCTAGGCCTTGAGCAATCATGGGCACACAAATGATCTCTAATATGCACACACCAATTGATTTGGTTTATACCGTCAAGATCTTGAATACTAGGTTGTAAGGTTAGCTAGAATCTCTAGCATTAACCTTTGAATTTAGGGATCTAGGTTAGTGGTGGAAGTTCTTAAGGTGGAAGAAGTAATTTCTCTCTTTGAAATCTAACCAGAGGCTTAACCTAGCTATGGCAAAAGCTCTACCTATTGATACGTTCGGAATAAAGGTAGTCTTAGTAAATAAGAAAACTCATATTCGCGAATGACCTCTCAATCGGGTGGAGGGTTGTCATAGGGCAGTTGGCACTGGAATGAAAATCATGTTTCCATCCTATCCAAGATCAACACGGCTCAAGCGACCATGAAGGACCACTCGATGAGCTCATAGAGCGAGCTCTGTACTGTTCCCCTATGATCTTTTTCTTTCTAATTACGTAAATCATAAAGAGACCACTCTAACCAAGGCTGGTGAGCATAGCTCAGTCCCTACTGATTTTTAAGCACAAAACCAAGTAAAAACTAGTCCTCTTGAACATTAAAGGATATTGATGACTTAATCTATGTTTTCAAGACACAAAAATGTTTAGAAAACCTTTTCTTTTGAAATCACCTAGGAGCCATACACGGATTACTTCCAGTTTTATTTTCATCTTAATCATCCTAAGATAAAAATAACTAAGGGTTCATCTTAGATGTCTAAGTCATTACTTTTGTCCTAAGCAAGAAGGTGCATATGAAAGTTGAATAATGTTGCTTTAACGCTTGATCTCTTTCCTTCAATGACATTTTTGGATCTTCAACTTAATAACATCATGACTATAGAAAAGGTTGAGATTTAAAATGGACTATGCAAAATTAGTCAATTACAAAATGTGAGCTAACACTTTCTAACATAGCATTTTTCTGCACATAAAATGCATGACAACTCCAAGGAGAATGACTTTTGCGAATTAAATTTTTGGTTAAGGAGGTCTTGAATATCATTTTTTTAATATTCTAATAATTCTTGCTTAATTTGGATTGGACGAGCCTAGGAATATCTCTTTCATTAAAGTCTTTGATATATGTTAATTCAACCATGTGGCCTTTTTTCTATGCCAAAAGGCATTTGGTAAGTCATAACATATTTCTTTTATTATTTGTTTTTGAAACTCAGAAATCTTATTCATTAGGATTGGATCTTCTAATTTCTGGTCTATTATTTTAAAATATAATTCTTGTTTAAGAAAATTTAATTGTTTTTTTTCTTGAAAGAACATTAACTTTATTTTCTTCATAAAAAGAGAATTTTTTAATGTTATTAATATTCTTAGTTTTTGGCTGAGTTATAAATTCAAAAATTATTTCTTATCCTAAAATATTGGTCTTAATTCTATTAATGTCTTTAAAAATGATTGTATTAAAGTGAGAAAATGAGTTCCTAATACAACACCTTGAGTTAGATTTTGAACTATGATAAAAATAGGCTTAATGCACCTTCCTTAGTGACATGTATTTGCCTTAATTTTGATCTGCTTGCGATGTTTAAAGATTTTGTTATCTTTTCAAAATAAATTGGTGGAACTAATCCTTATTGGATAAAATTTAAGCCTACTCCTAAATCAATGAGCAATTATAATAAATTTGGAAAGACCTATTTACTACAATCATGATAGTAGTATACCATCTTTGATAATCAATTTTGTAATCAAACTAAGAAAAATTTTCTATTCATCAGTTGATTGTTTTTTACTAGTTTCTTCTATTTGGAAAATATTGGATGTTGTTTGCTTTGACTGTAAAGTAAAAATTTATTATCGGATTTATTTGATTTTTTTTTTATTTGACAAAAAAATCAAGGACATATTTGAGGGTAGTCATCTAGGCATTTTCGCACTTTGTTGGTAACTCATGAAATGAGTTACAAGTTAAGATGATGTCTTCGGATCTATTACGATTCTAGTACCTCCCCCTAGTAATTGTTTACCTGCAAAACACAAGTCACAAAAATGGGAGAAAATGTTAAACATCGTCATGCTTAAACTAGTCAATTTGAGATGCAAATCATGGCATCCCATTGTGCACCTTCAAAGAAGTAGAGGCTAGCAAAAGAAGGAGAGGTCTTCCAAGCAATTCTTTGACCTCTCTTCATCTAGTTCTAATGACCGGTGGGGGAGGTTTTACTTCCAAAACTAGAAGTCGAGGATACATTTGAATTGGGGCATCAGATTCTATAGAGAATGGAAGGTTTCTAGACAATCACAAACATGAACAAAAAATCGATCAAAAGAAGAGGTTTTGAGGAACTAGAGACAGAAGAAGCTTCACAAGAAGAGAAATCTACTGGAAAAAACAGTTAACCAGAAGATTAAGTCAACTTCCGTAAAGATCTCTGAAACAAATTCTTTATCACCAAATTCAAATTTTGCAACAATCATCTCAGCTGGCACTTGATCTTATCCATTGTATTATGTTTATTCTATTTCTTCCTTTCGCACTTCTTGTATTTTTTGTATTTCAAAAATCATGTAATCTTATCAATTCAAGATACATATAAATATAGCAACACAGGAATTGTTTTGGCATTGAGGCCAGAAAACTTTTAATATATCTTTCATGGTTTAAGAGCCACTCTGCTCACGCATCTGATCAATCCGCCCTTTTATTTAATGGTTGCCTCATCCTCTACCTTTGTTTCTTTGAATCTTAGTCATCTTGGTTCGGCTAAGTTAGATGAGACTAACTATCTTATGTGGTTGTCTCAACTTGTCTCGGTTCTTAAGAGTCATGACTTATGGGGTTCGTGGATGGTTCTCAACCGTGCCCTTTCCAGTTTATCACTGATGACCAAGGGAAACAAACTACTACACTGAATCCAGAATACATTCTCTAGAATCGAAAGGATCATTTTGTTTTAGGATGGATTAATGCCACCCTCTCTAATAAGGTAGCATCTTCTGTGTATGGTATTACCTCTGCCCGACCTGCTTGACTTGTCTTGGCCAACAAATTTGCTTCCCCATCCAGATCTCTCATCAACCATTTAAAGAGACTTCTCCAAACCTTGCATCAAGGTTCCATGAAGTGTGCACCTTACCTTGATTCTGCAAAGCAACTAGCAGCACAGTTGGGCTCTGTTGGTAAGCCTATTGATGATGATGATTTAATTTCTTATATTGTCACTGGTTTGAACCATTCTTATCGCCCTTTTGTTACCTCTCTATCACTTGCTACCCGAGAGAAGCCTCTTTCCTTTGAAGATTTTCAAGCTAAACTGTTGTCCTATGCATTACTCTTAGAAAACCAATTGCATACCATACCACTTGAAACCAACAAGTTAGCCTTGTTTGCTCCAAAACCTTCCCAACAATACTTCAACAGCAAGATAAAATATCTTGACAAACCTCATCAACAACCTTCCCACTCTATTACTCCAAATAGTCAGCCCCTTCCCCACCAAACAATCATTTTTATCACTCTCCTAAACCAAACCCAAACCAGCAGACCTTTACTACTCCCAGATCTCCTTGCCAGATCTGTGGTAAATCAAACCATAGGGCTCTTGATTGTTTTCACCGCATGGACTATGCCTATCAAGGTTGCCATCCTCCATTATAGTTGGCAGCTATGGTTGCTCAAACCAATGTTCTTCAGACTGTAGTCGAACCCTGGTTTGCTGACAGTGGTGCCAATCAGCACATCACAGCCAATCTTAAGCAGCTAACTTTTCAACAGCCGTACACTAGTCAAGAGCATGTTGCTGTTGGTAATGGACAAAGTTTGCATATCAAAAATATTGGTTCAATGACCCTCCATACTCCCACTTCTAAACTTAAACTCAATCATGTTCTTCACTGTCCTCAAGCATCTGCAAATTTACTATCCATTAATCATTTTTTTCTTGAGAATCATTTTTTCTTTATTCTAACTTGAACTCATTATTTTTTAAAGGACAACCACACGAGGTAGACATTGTTGGAAGGAAGGAGTAGTGATGGACTCTATCCTATTAATTTGCAGTCGTTAGTTCTCAATAAACCACTTGCAATGGCAGCAGTTGTAGGGGTCAAAGCTTATGTTTCAGTTTGGCATTCTAGATTAGGACATGCTTCAAATTCAGTTGTAACTCACTTCCTTTGGAGCTTATACATTCAAACGTTTGGTCTTGTTCAACTAACTCTCTTAATGGTTGTCATTACTATGTTATCTTTATTGATGATTTTTCTCATTTTTCTTGGCTCTATCCACTCCAAAATAAATCTGATGTCTATGTATGTTTAATCAAATTCAAAGTTCTCATTGAAAATCAGTTTTCTAGCAAGATAAAGCAATTCTGAACTGATGGAGGTGGGAAATACATGTCTAAACAATTTCATTCTTTCCATGAAACCAATGGAATTAGCCATCACGTAACATGTCCTCACACTCCTCGGCAAAATGGAATTGCTAAGAGAAAACATAGAAACATCACTGAATTGGGATTATCTTTACTGGCCAAATCTCATTTACCTACCACCTATTGGGTTGATGCCTTCTTCACAACCATATACATCATCAATCGTTTGCCTACACAGGTTCTTAACAATGAAACACCATTCTTTAAACTGTTTGGTACTTATCCAGATTATACATCTCTTTGAACTTTCAGATGTGCTTGTTATCATCTTTTGCGCCCACATGCTTCTCACAAACTCATGTTTCGTACGAAGAGATGTGTCTTCCTTGGTTATAGTTCAAATCAACGTGGTTATCGGTGTTTAGATCCTACCTCGCATAAGATTTTTATTTCCAAGCATGTGGTCTTTGATGAGCATATGTTCCCTATAAAAGGAAGGATTGCAGTCCTCACACCCTTTCATAGTGGCCTCCTCTAATGGTAATCCTTTCTCTATCCCTTTTCCTTCAAATTTTGATTCTGGTTTATCACTACCAAATATTGATTCTAGTTTATCTCTTAGCAATCCTGCTATTTCAAATCCCTCTCCATCTTATCTTGAACCTCCCTCCATGTCACCACATAGTTAATCTCCTTCACCTACTCATATTCTCGAATCCAACTCTACTTCTCCTATTTTATCTTCTTTTGAACACTCGCCCTCTTCTGCTCCAGTACAATCACTACCGTTGACCGTGCCTAGTGACCCTCCCTTATCCCATGCCTCTTCATCTATAATACCTCATTCCAATCCTCTTAAAACTCATCCTTTGACGACTCATTCCCAAAAAAGACACCTCAAACCTCATGATTTTTGAAAGTATCAAACTTTCTATTACACAAAAAATCCTCTTAAAGCTCTAACCAGCCTTACCACGCCACTTGAACCTCGTTCTTACAAGCAAGCTTTATTGCTTCCTGAATGGCGTACGACTATGCAAGAGGAATATGATGCTTTATTGCAAATCAAACTTGGAATCTCTATCCTAGGCCTTTGGATCACAATGTGATTGACAATAAATGGGTGTACAAGGTTAAACAAACCTCTACTGGCGCAATTGATCGACTTAAGGCTAGATTAGTGGCCAAAGAATTTGAGCAAGCATGTGGTATAGATTTCACTGAGACTTTTAGTCCTATTATTAAACCTTCAACCATTTGGATTATTCTTGCTCTTGCTATTCATTTTGATTGGAGTATACACCAATTGGATGTCTCTAATGCCTTTTTACATGGGGTTTTACAAGAGGAAGTATATATGAAGCAGCCTAAAGGTTTTGTTCATCCAAAATTTTCTTCTTATGTTTGCAAGCTCCAAAAGTCCTTGAATGGTCTTAAACAAGCCCCAAGGGCTTGGTATTTGCGATTCTCTCAATCTCTTCTTGAGTTTGGATTTAAATCTTCACTAGTGGACTCTTCACTGTTTGTTTCTCATCAAGACAATATTCAATTGTTCTTTCTTATCTATGTTGATGACATACTTGTGACAGGCACTCATCAGTCTCTCATCTTTTCTCTCATTGGCAAGCTGTAAACTGAATTTAAAATGAAGGACTTGGGTTCCTTAAATTTTTTTCTTGGTATTCAAGCTCATCGGGATTCTACTGGGCTTCATCTTAAGCAGTTCAAATTTATTGGAGATATTCTACATCATACTAAGATGATTGGGGCTAAAACTTATCCTTCTCCATGTTCTTCAGGTCTTAAATTTTCTACACATGATGGAGAACCTCCAACACCAGCCCAAATTACTGAGTATCGACAAACTATAGGTGCTTTACAATATTGCACTTTGACTCGTCCTAACATTGCCTTCTTTGTCAACCAGCTTTGCCAACATATGCATTGCCCAAGTTCCTCTCACTGGTCTGCAGCTAAGTGGGTTCTCCGCTACCTTAACATATGCATTGGTTCTTGTTTAGTGTCATGGACTGCTAAGAAACAAAATGTTGTGGCACAATCTAGTACTGAAGCTACATATTGTGCCTTAGCCATCACCAATGCAGAAATTTATTGGGTTCGAATGCTTCTCAAAGACTTGTGCATACCTCTCTCTACTCCTCCCACTATTTGGTGTGATAACATCAGTGCCTTGGCCTTAACCTCCAATCCGGTATTTCATGCTTGGACCAAGCACATCAAAGTGAATTTTCACTTCATCCGTGAGAAAGTTGTTAATAAAGATATTGCTCTCCAGTTTACTTGCTCTCAAGATCAAATAGGTGATGTATATACCAAAGGTTTAAGTACAATTTGATTTTGTGAACTCAGAAACAAGCTGCAGGTGTGCCTACCCCCCTTTAGCTTGCGGAGGACTATTAACTAGAAGATTAAGTCCACTTCCATAAAAGATCTCTAAAACAGATTCTTTATCAGTAAATTCAAATTCTGCAACAATCATCTCAGCTGGCACTTGACCTTATCCATTGTATTATGTTTATTCTGTTTCGTCCTTCTTATCTTCTTTCCGCACTTCTTGTATTTTTTGTATTTCAAAACTCATGTAATCTTATCAATTAAAGATACATATAAATATAGCAACAGAGGAATTGTTTTGGCATTGGCCAAAACACTTTTACTATATCTTTCAAAACCCACTATTTTAATTTCTCATTAACGGTTATTCATATTTTATTCCTCGTGATCTCTATATATTTATATGTATGTCGTTCTCGTGTTTGGATATCTATACAAAGTCTACTGCATATGCTCTGGCGGAGAGCCATTGGAAGCAACTGCCTTGCAAGGAAAACTAGTAATCACTTTATTTCATCTTCTTCACTGCTAATGTTGTGTTTGGTTCTCGAGAAAAATGTGGGTAAGGAAAATCATAAACGATTTTGAAGGCCCTTTATTTATTCATTTAGTGGTTCTCTCTCTCTCTCTCTCTCTCACACACAGTCTAATCAATTCAAGTTGTCTTCTAGTGGTTCTTATTTTCTGATTTCTCAGCAACCAGGTGGATAATACATTTGTATATTCTGTATACAATGTAAAACACACTTCTCTAGTTTTCTTCTCTATTTTTTTTGAATTGTTGGACCAAAATGTCTTTCTCCAGGGACTTATTCATTAGGCATCCAAGCGTCTCGTACTTTTTCCCCAGATAAATGTTCGGGACCAAGCTTGTTTGTTTCATTTTATATGTTTACTAGGATAACCCGTGCCTGAAGATAAGGTGCAATGTTAATAGTTTTGAAAGAGATATTGTAGCCATTGAATGAATCTATTTAATACCGTCGGATGAGTATATTGAAATCTGTCATGTTTTATATTATAGATGTATTGTACGCATGTAGTACTCGTGTTTTGTTTAAAATTAAGAGGTTGAGTTTGATTAATTTAATTCAATGATGACATAATATTAAGTTTAGATTGGAATATAGTGACTCGGGTTCACTATTGTTATTTAACACATAATATTAGGTATTAATGAATACTATACGGTAGGTGGTATTATTTATAATAGATTTGGTATTGAAAACACAATGGCTTTGTTACCTTTTCAGATCAAAATTCAAACTCTCATATAAAAGCTATAAATTTTACAAACTTTAGTCCTCTATATTTGTCTTGTCATTCAATTTCATACAATATACTATTACCTGATCAAAACATGAATTTGGTATTATAATTACAAATTTATATCTTATCCCAACATTGATCCAAATTTGTTACACAAATGATAGAATCAAATAATACTCTTTTGTATGAATTGAATGGGAACTAATACGCAATCCCATCCGTTGTTTGTATTCAAACTAGGCATGTTTTGTTCGAGTACAAAGAGATGGGATTGGATTAGTACCAAGTTTGAATTGGGTTACAACGAGGGGGTATTAATTTTGAATTAATCCCAACTCGATTCATTATTGTAATTTAACACCTAATATTTGTTATTAATGAATACCATGTGGTAGGTGATTTTATTTTTAACAAGTTTAATATTAAAAACACATTGATATTATCCTTCCAAGCCTAGATTTGTACCTTCATATAAAAGCTACACATTATGCAAACTCTTGCCTTCAATATTGATTTTGTCAATTTCAATTTAATGTGATACACTACTATCTAATACAAACATAAATTTGGTATTATAATTATAGAGTTATACCTTAATACAACATTGGTCCAAACTTGTTATATAAAGGATAAGATCAAATCGTATTGTTATTACATTAATATTATTTGGACCTAAAAAACTGACATTTTACTGACATAATGATGTGATTTCATAGGAATTATTGGATCAACACCAAGTTCCAATGTTTAATAGGGTTTACAGTAAATCTAAAGGTCACAGTGAATTAGATCAACAAATTATTTTAGTAAATTAGGTCGCAATAGAATTGCTCTTGTTATTAATACCGTTTGTATGGATTGGATAATAACTAATTATCTAATCACATCCTTTGTTTGTACCCAAAACAAATATGTCTGTAAGGGGTAAAAAATTCTACCCCTCAATGTGATTCAAGTGGTTGGATTGCATGTATGCTATGCAACTTTTCTTACAAAACGAACAAATTGCGTGGGATCAGAGTTCACTGATCGAAGGCACTCCAATACTTAAGTCAGTAGATGCTTGAGACCGAAGAGAATTACAAAGAAAATTCAGCGTACCTTTTATGAATCCCCTTGATCCCTTTTATAGATCCTTTTGCCTCCTGTAGGGCTTTCCTTGGTTGCAATAAGAGGTGGTACACCTTGTTACGCCGGAGTTCAGCCAATTGGCAGGAATTTCTCCAACACTCCCCAATTAGCTAATTCCTCAAGATTATTGATGATACTTGTTAAGGTTTTTTATTTGATTTTCTCAATCTTTTGATGATTTGCAATTACTTCGCCAAACTCTGTTCGGGATGCTAAATTCCTTAATTTTGCTTGGCTTTGACCGCAGGTAGGCACTTAATTCTTGGACCGATCTCTATTAGCTCGGTCTAATATTTTTTGTGAATCATTTAACACACGTGACCTTGCCACGTGTTGAAATCATTACTCTGGATTAATTCTCCACAACATCTTGCCTCTTCAATTTCCGTGAGACTACTCCTGCCCCACGAATCTTCATTTACACTTCACAAAACTCTAAATTATAAAAAGGTGAGGCTATTTCCAATCCACAAATATCCTTTGCCACCCCCATTAAACTCCCAATTATAAAATTATTAATTCCACCCATGTTAACTAACACTTCATTCTAAACCCACTTCACTAATGACCGATCTACTTTGCAAAATATTTCGTAAAAGAGTTCTTTTTAATTACATCTTGACGTAGCGAGGATAACAACAACTAGATACCGAATAAAATATACAAAAAAAATCTTATTTGAATGATAACAAAAAAAAAATTGAATAAGCCTCCACCGAATTAATTTTTTTTTTATATTTTAATCATTTCATGTAAATTTCTCTTCAAGAAAAACATTAAGTTAAGTTTATATATATACTTAACCTTATATATTATATAAACTATAAATAAAAATTATTGAAATTGATAAAAAAAAAAACTATGTACAACAAAATAAAATAAACTTGAAACCAATGCCAACTTGTATATCACTTTAGAGATCTATACTAGATAATCAAGTTGGATATATTTTTATATAGAGTGTGTGAGATGGGGTATTAAAAAAAAGCCCCTATAAGTGAATATTGAGATGATTTTAGTCATTAGTGTGATAAATATATAATAGTGTGGACTTAATCGACACACATGATTTTGATTCTGTATCCATACCTGTGCGTGCAAGATCCTGCACAATATAAAAAAGTTGAACAAATCTCTCCCCTGGTGAACTCGGGTGAGCCGGTGGAGTGACCAAACACGCTGTTTGGGACAGCCTGCAAGGTACGGTGGTAACCTGGAACGGCAACGGGAGATCCTGGGAAAGGAGTGACGGTCCTGCAAGGCTAGAAGAGGTTCCTGGAACAAAGAAGAACAAGTTAGAAGGGGGCCGGAGTGTTTTCCGGCGTATCCCCTCCGACGATCTAGTCAGTCTTTGAGAGAGAGAGAGAGAGAGAGGATAGAAAAAACCACTGAGTGTATATTGTAGTAGAGAGTTTTTAGTTGCATCCCTTACTTTGCCTTTTGCAAGGAGTATTTATACCTTAAAAGCTCATGATTGCTGTCAGTGTGGTCAGTAGGTGATCATTAGGCACAGGTAGCGTGTACATTTGATTCTGACAAGGAATGTCTTCTCTAATTAACTGCTCGGGGTCCTGAGCAATCAATGCTGGGTCGTCGGGATGCCGACGGTACAATGTGCTCCTCTCGGGGAGGATGCAATAAATGATCTGTAATAGGAGCATTTATTGCCTTTCATTTCCGAGCCTTATCGCATTGAATGCGGTCTCATCAAGGGAATGGTGCAATTAATTGTTTGCTTTCCCAAGTCGTGTGTCAGCAACGGCATGCGGTTTGTCTGTCTCTGATGTGATATCATATGCCACGCGTCCATCCCCTATTAGCTGTGACCTCTGTATTCCAGTACGTTCTGACATTGCTTGTTGTAAGACGAGGTCATGATGAATAGCCTAGACTAGCATAAGCTAATGACCTGCACGTCAATAGCTTATCCTGGAGTAGAGGAAGCGTCCAGGACGGGGTAACTCTCGGCACCGAGGAAAGACTCATCTCGGGGACTGAGGGAGGTGTGCCGACCTAGGTACATATGTGACCGAGGCCACGTGTTGGTTGTAAAATATACTGAATGCATGATCCTATATGACGGTACCTCGGGGGCGAGGACATTCGTGCGCCGATGGCTTGATCCTAGCAACAGTGTTTTAGTAAACCGAGGACACGTGTCTTCATCGTAGGGTATTTCAGAAAAGTCCCATCAACTGCCCCCCAGCCTTCGATCTTCTGACACCGAGGACACGCGTTGTAAGGAGACGAAGGGTTTTCCAACTACCACCCGTCCTTCATCATGGCCTCGAGCCGCTTTCCCCGGCTTGGGATGTCGTGCGCATTAAATGCGCCATTTCGGTTTTCGCGTCCAATGATGAAAACTGCCCCTATATAAAGGGGGTTCCCCTCCGGTTTTCTTCGTTTTTCCATTTCGAATTTTCTCCAGAGTACCTCTTCTTGAATCTTCGCCGGAGTTTCGTTTCTTCTGCCACCGTCGACTGCCCATTCTCCCTCAAAATCTTAAAGCCAGCAGACCCATTGTTGATTTCTGAACTTTCTGGAGGGAGTCGCTTTAAGGTTTTCTAGAAAAAACACCATTTTGACGTTCGGGTGAGTTTCAGAATCCTCTTTCTTTTCTTCCTCCTAGCCTTTTGTTTTCCGATTGAATGGAGGTGTCTCCTGGTCGATACATAGTGATTTAACCCTCGGAAAACTTCCTCAGGGATTTTCAAGAACAAATACCCTCTTCTTTCTTACTTTTTTTAGAGATGCCTCGTCGTCGCCCTGCTCCCGAGAATCCTCAGGCTGGTCCTTCGGGGTCAGGGAAATATAAGGTAAAAGGCGATGAGCAGATCAATAGGTTTAGGGCCAAGTACGGCATTCCTCCGTGCGTAGACGTAGAGGATTTTGACCCGGTGATGCACTCTTCTACCCTCGGGGGCCGAGGATGCCATGCCCTTCTATACCAAGGCCATCATAGAGGGTGGAATTAGGTTTCCTTTACCCCCTCTGCTTCTTCAGTTCCTCTCTCATTTCCGCCTCTTCCCCGGGCAATGCTGCCTTAATGTCTTCCGAATAATCATGGGGGTCTTAGAGCTCAATAGGCGCCTCGGGGTAAATATTGGGCTCAACGATCTCCTTTTCTGTTATTCCCTCCTTAGAGTCATGTCTCACCAACACTTCTACCTCAAAGCCAGGGACCCCTCCATGTACCTTGTAACCCATCTTCCCAACTCGGACAAGGGGTACAAGGACGATATTCTAATCTTCAAGGGATCTTGGCAGAGAGGTGTTGGTCCCGAGTATAATGACTTGTTATGCCCTCTGGAATGGAGAACGACAAGTACGTCGGTTCCTTTGGGTTTATTATTTCTTTCTCCAGACTTTCCGTACTCATGTCTATTTTGTGTGTGTAGATATTCCTGCTCGGGAAACAGCTCCTCCCCCTCGGTCGCTGGTGAACTTTGCCGACCTAATTACGGTCTGGAGATTCACAGGTGACAACGGGTTTGGCCGTGCTGCCCACATCCTGCTGAATTATACCCCTGGGTATAAGAAATTTTCACAGCTTCCGCAGCCTTTTGAGCCTTCGCAGTGGTCTGAACTCTTCGATCAGGCGGCGAGGCTAGAGGTTGAGGAAAATTTGGAGGAAGACCCGGATCGGGCTTCAGAGGCAGAGGTCGAGGGAGTTGCTGAAGAGCTCGGGGTCAGAGAGGACGCTGTTCCTTTAGACGCCGAGGTGGGGACTTCGGGAGAAGACTTGTGGCCAGACTTCCAAGTTCTTCAATCCTTAGACGCCGAGGACGCCTTCGAGGCAGCAATGTCCAGCACCCCTCGCATTGATTTGGGGTTCCTCAGGCAGAGGCAAGCTCTCGCAGCCGGGAGGGGTCGAGGAACGACCGGCGGCACCCCCTCGGCAGGGACCAGTTCCACCCCATCATCAAGGGTCCTTGGTCGGGGTCAGGTGCGAGACCGGGACCCTCAGGTGGAGGAGGAGAGAAGGGTCAAACATCGGCATGATGGCCTTGGCCGAGGATCCAGGGCACCTCCCACTCAGCAGCAAAGCGGGAGGGGCCGTGGATTACCCCCTGCTCCTCCACAACAGCAGCAGCAGCAACAGCCCCGACAACAGCAACAACAACAGCAGCAGACTCCTCCTCCCCTTCCGCCTACAGTGGAATCCCCGAGCCACTGATCACATGAACCGAGTGATCAGGGTCGACGATTCCATTCTGCTGGAT
Source organism: Ilex paraguariensis (assembly GCA_963454935.2). Taxonomy (NCBI): domain Eukaryota; kingdom Viridiplantae; phylum Streptophyta; class Magnoliopsida; order Aquifoliales; family Aquifoliaceae; genus Ilex; species Ilex paraguariensis. Next base: position 6,174 of record CAUOFW020005598.1, on the reverse strand, counting down.
CCTCATGTCGCCAATGCAGTGAGTGAGACACTGCATTTCGAGGCTGACATGGCGGCTCATAGGGGGCGATCAACCAACGTGTTGTTCCGCTCCATCATCCAGAATTCCCTGGTGGTGAGTTTATTTTTGCTTTGGTTCCTTCACTCTTGCTTTCCATTTTTGTGATTAACACTTTTTCCTTCCTTTGCAGGCTACCCAGCAGATCTCGATCATAGCTGCTCGGTACCACGGGTCTAGGATGGACCTCCAGAGGGCCCGAGATCAGAAGGAGGAGGCGGAAGCGGCCCTCGCCCGGGCAATGGAGGATGTAGCTGCCAGGGATTCTACCCTGGCGGGGCAGGCTGCTCAAATAGAGCAACTCCTCAAGGACGCCGAATCGGCCAAGGTTGGCGCTGAAAAACTAAGTGCTGCCCTTGCCGATGCTGAGAGGAGGATTACCGAGCAAACGCAGCGGCTTTCTGCTGCGGAGGAGAGGGCCGTAGGCTCAGAGGAAAGCTGTCTGGCTCTCACCCAGGAGCTGGACAGGATCAGGGCCGAGGAGCTGAACAGAAAATCGGAGGAGCAACTGCGGGAAGAGTTCGCCGATGACGTGCTCCCTGCTCTTGAAGAAAACAGCAAGGAGTTCTTCAAGAAAGGGTGGGACGAGGCGCTCCAGTCTGCTGGAATCCCCTCAGACTCCCCGCTCTTCCAAATGCACAAGTATGTGCCCTCGGCAGAGATGGCACGGGCCGAAGCAGAGGTCGCTGCCGAGGATGAGGTTCCAACACCAGTGCAAGTCTCGGCGGATCCGCCCGAGCCAGTGATAGTGGATCTGTCCGAGGACGCCCCGTCGGACCATGCCCCTGATCCTCAAAATGCCCAAAGTCTCCCTGTTGCCGAGGTACCTGTCCTGCCTGCTCCAGAAGCTTCTCAACCATTCTTTGCCGACTCGCCCTCGGCTGATGTTCTGGAGATGCCTGGAGCCAGATGAAAGTCTCTTCCTTTTTTATTGTATCTCTTTTGCTTTCTTTTGTAGCCTTTGGGGACGCAAAGCCCCTATTTCTTGAAATAAATCACGAGTATTTCTTTCCTTCTTCTGTGTACAGTAATGTTCTCTCTTTTTTTTTTTTTCTTACTTGTCTTCGGGGCTGCTTGCCCAATCAAGAGGCTTGCTCTTGTGTTTGCTTCGGGGACAGGAGTCCTTGAACTCTGTCCCCAGGGCCTTACCCTTGCAGGAGGCTTGCTCCTGTATTTGCTTCGGGGACAGGAGTCCTTGAACTCTGTCCCCAGGGCCTTACCCTTGCAGGAGGCTTGCTCCTGTGTTTGCTTCGGGGACGAGAGTCCTTGAACTCTGTCCCCAGGGCCTTACCCTTGCAGGAGGCTTGCTCCTGTGTTTGCTTCGGGGACAGGAGTCCTTGAACTCTGTCCCCAGGGCCTTACCCTTGCAGGAGGCTTGCTCCTGTGTTTGCTTCGGGGACAGGAGTCCTTGAACTCTGTCCCCAGGGCCTTACCCTTGCAGGAGGCTTGCTCCTGTGTTTGCTTCGGGGACGAGAGTCCTTGAACTCTGTCCCCAGGGCCTTGCCCTTTATCTTTGTCGTTGGCAAGCACTTGAGGGAGAGAGTACTTCAAAAGTAATACTTCTTTAGATTCATAACATTCCATGGTCGTATTACAAGTTTTCCACTCATGTCTTCTAATCTGTACGACCCGGCGCCCCCGATTGATATCACTTTGTAAGGCCCTTCCCAGTTAGGTCCCATTTTTTCCTCTGTTGGATCGCGGGTATTGGCCGTTACCCTTCTGAGGACCAGATCGCCTATCCGGAATTCTCGAGCCTTGACCCTTCTGTTGTATAGTTGGGAGATCTTCTCTTGATACTTGGTTATCCTCAAGGCGGCTTCCTCCCTTCTTTCTTCCACTAGGTCCAGATCCAATCCCAGTTGACGGTCATTCCCCCCTTCGTCGAAAGCTTGGGTCCTTATGGTCGGGAGCCCTACTTCGAGGGGTATGATCGCCTCCATCCCGTATGCCAGGGAGTAGGGGGTTTCCCCTGTCGAGGACCGAGGGGTGGTCCTGTACACCCACAAAATGTTTAACAGCTCTTCCGCCCATTTTCCCTTGGCTTTCTCCAACCTCTTCTTGATCCCATTGATAATTGTCTTGTTGGAGGCCTCTGCCTGCCCGTTGGCTTGAGGGTAGGCAGGGGTGGAGTAGAAGTTACGGATCCCGAGTTGCTCGCAGAAAGACTTGAAGCGCCCGCCAGTGAACTGAGTCCCGTTATCCGACACCAGTGCCCGAGGAATCCCAAACCTGACGACTATGTTCTCCCAGACGAACTTTTTGGCGTCTATGTCTCGGATATGACTCAACGGCTCCGCCTCTACCCACTTGGTGAAGTAATCTGTGGCCACAATGAGGAACTTTCTATTTCCCGGAGCCTTAGGCAGGGGTCCAACCAAATCGAGCCCCCACTGGGCGAATGGCCAAGGGCTGGTGAGGGGGTGTAAGTCCCCCGCGGGTTGCCTGATTGCAGGGGAGAACTTCTGACACTGGTCGCATTTTTGGACATATGCGCGCGCATCCCTTTGCATTCGCGGCCACCAATATCCCTGAGACATAATGCGGTGCGCCATAGATCGCCCCCCAGAGTGCCCCCCACATATTCCTTCATGTACCTCATACAGGAGGTCTTGTACTTGATCCTCTTGGACGCATAGCAAGTAAGGCCCTGAGAAAGACCTCCGGTAAAGCTTCTGATCCGGAGAGACCCAAAATCTTGGAGCTTTGAGTCTTATCTTCCTAGCTTCCTTTGAACACTCCGGGAGATCTCCCGTTGTTAGGAACTTGACAAAGGGATCAATCCAACTGGGCGGCTTGGGTGCGTCCTGGATGACCATCGCCTCGAGAGTATGGTCTATGCAGGATGTGGGAAGATACTCAATGGTGATCCTGCGCGACTGGGAGGAGTCCACCGCCGAGGCTAGACAAGCCAGGGCATCGGCATGCGTGTTCTTGTCGCGGGACACTTGCTTGATTTCAAACCGGCCGAACCTTTGGATCATGGTCGTCGCCTGGTGATGGTACGCCTTCATCCTAGGGTCCCTAGTTTCGAACTCTCCGTTGACTTGATTGACCACCAGCATAGAATCGCAATGCACGATCAAATCGGTAACTCCAGTCGCCTCAGCTAACCGAAGTCCTGAGATGAGTGCCTCGTACTCAGCTTCATTATTCGAAGCCTTGAATCCCAGCCGAATGGCCTGCTCCGCAATAATCCCATCTGGAGAGGTCAGCAGGACACCGATTCCGGACCCCTTACTATTTGACGAACCGTCCACACACAAAAGCCATGGCGATCCTTCATAATTCGTTGGAGACGCTAAGTCGGGAGGAGGCGGTCCTTCTAGAACGGGATGCTCCCCCGAAAACTCAGCTATGAAGTCTGCCAATATTTGACCTTTTATCGCAGTTCGGGGTTTGAAATGAATGTCGTGCTCCCCTAACTCCACTGCCCACTTGGAAATCCTTCCGGAGAGTTCCGCCTTTCTCAAGATTGCTTTCAAGGGCTGATCGGTCAGGACAGTGATTGGGTGCGCCTGGAAATAATGCCGCAGTTTCCTCGCAGTGGTGACCAAGGACAGAGCCAGTTTCTCTAGGGGTAGATATCTTGTCTCGGCATCCAGGAGTGCCTTGCTTATATAGTAAATTGGCTTCTGGCGGTGCTCATGCTCACGGATAAGTACCCCGCTTACCGCAAACTCAGAAACTGCCAGGTACAGGAACAGCATCTCCCCCTGGATGGGGACGGACAGGGTTGGAAGAGTCCTTAGGTATTCTTTGATCCCAGCCAGGGCGTCCTCGCACCCCTGGCTCCACATATTCTTCCCAGCACTTTTGATTGCTCCAAAAAAGGGTTTGCATTTATCCGAGGAGCGTGAGACGAAACGGTTAAGTGCAGCCAGCATCCCTGTGAGTTTCTGGACTTCTCGGACAGTGCGAGGGCTTCGGATGTCCAGGATCGCTTTAATCTGATCCGGGTTGGCTTCGATTCCTCGTTGGCTAACCAGATATCCGAGGAATTTACCAGACTCCACTCCGAAAACGCACTTCGCCGCATTCAGCTTCAGTCCATACTCTCTGAGGGTGGAGAAGGTATCCGCCAAATCTGTTAGATGATCACAACTCCGTTTGCTCTTCACCAGCATATCGTCTATGTAGACCTCCATGGTGTTGCCGATCTGCTTTTTGAACATCCGATTCATCAGCCTTTGGTATGTTGCCCCGGCGTTCTTCAGTCCAAACGGCATCACTTTGTAACAATAAACTCCCTTCGGAGTGATAAATGTCGTTTTTCTTGATCCGGGGCATAGAGAGGGATCTGATGATATCCTGCTCGGGCATCCAGGAAGTCCATTCGTTCATATCCGGCTGTGGCATCTACCAGCTGGTCCACCTTTGGCAGGGGGTAGTCATCCTTGGGACATGCTTTGTTTAGATCTGTAAAATCTACGCAGACACGCCATTTTCCCCCTTTCTTCTTTGCGCATACTGTATTGGACAGCCATTCTGGGAACTGTATCTCTCGAATGGCATCGGCCTTCAGGAGTTTGTCGATTTCCTCGTTGACCGCGTTGGTGTGATGCGGGGCCATACGTCGTGGCCTCTGCTTTACTGGCTTGTGCGACGGGTCAACATGCAGCCTGTGAGTGATTATCTCGGGGTCTACCCCTGTCATTTCCATTTCGTTCCAGGCGAACACGTCTGTATTTCCCTTAGGAACTCGATCATCTCCTCCTGTTCGGCTGTCGGCATCGAGGTCCCCACTAAGAAATACCTTTCTTCTTCTCCTTTACCAAGGGCACCTTCCGGAGGTCTTCAACCGACCGTTCAGTTGGGTCTATCCGGGGGTCATCCATTCCTGGACGCCGGACTGTAATTGCTATTTTTCCATAATCTCTTCCGGTGCTCGCCCCTTCTCCTGGCTGGACGCCCCGGCTCGGACGGCCGAATAAAAAACAGTTCTTTGCGGACGCTTGGTCCCCCCGGATCCATGATACCCTCGGCGTGGCGAATTTTAACTTCTGGTGGAAAGTGGAGTGCACCGCTCCCAACGCATGCAGCCATGTTCGCCCCATAATCACGTTGTAGGGAGAGTCCGTATCGATCACCACAAACTCGGTGTCGATGATAAGGGACCAGTGGCAACTGGCAATGTGATTTTTCCCACGGGCAAGGCGAATGAGCCGTTGAACCCGATGAGGGGTGTCCTGACTTTGGTGAGGTCTTTGGGGCCAAGACCCATCCGTTTCAGAGTTTCGAAGTACATCACCTCCGAGGAGCTTCCTGAATCTATCAAAATTCCTCTTGACATCGAATTCCCTATCCTCAGGGTCAAGACGAGGGCGTCGTTATGAGGAATCACCACGCCTGTCAAATCCGCGTCGGAGAACGTAATGCCAAGCTCACCCATCCTGGCCCTTTTACTTGATGGCCCCATCACCCTCGGCTACCTTTCTTGTAAAAGCTACCCTCTTGAGGTCGGACTCGAGCTCCTTGGACGTGGGGCGCTCCAGGGACATATATGAATGACGTCTATGACGTTGTCCGGTTCCTCGGTCGGGGCAAGGGCTCGTCTCTCTTCTGGCCTGGGCTCTATGTATTCTTTCAAATGTCCGTCTCGGACCAGCTTTCCAAGAACGATTTGAACACCCTACAGCTTTCGGTGCGATGCCCGACATCCCGGTGATAGGAACACCTAACCTTTTGATCACGGGTGGAGGGGTCGCTCGCATCCTGGGCGGCCATTTGAAGAACGGCTCGTGCTTGATTTTATGGAGCAACTTGAAGATGGGCTCTTGAAAACAGTGTGAACTCCCCTGGACGAACCCCCTGGATGGGGTAGCAATCCCTTTCGGGGAATATCTCGCGCTCCTTCTCCTTTTCTTAGACTGGAGGGCTCGGCCTTTGTTGCTTCCCATCTCGTCCTCAACCCTCGAGTATTTGTTGATCCGGGCATCAGTCCCCCATATCCGAGGGAGTCTTCTTGGTCAGGGATCGGTACAGGTCCGTGTCCCTCGCCAAGCGAGCCGGAAAGATGCCGCTGCCACGACCTCCGAGCAGCCTTCTATTCATTGACCTCTTCCCAGTATCGGATGGCGTACTGGCGAAGAGTCTCTAATTCCCTCCGTCTGAGGG
>CAUOFW020005597.1:0-26663 GCA_963454935.2 Ilex paraguariensis | reverse complement strand
CACATTGATACAAATTTCTATCTTTGAAGGTGCAATTGAGATTTTTTATCTTTGGGATGCACATTGATACAAATTTATATCTTTTAGGGTGCAAATTGAGATTTTTTGATCTTTGGGGGTGCACATTGATACAAATTTCTATCTTTGAGGGTGTAAATTGAGATTTTTGATCTTTGAAGGTACAAATTGAAATTCGAACAATTTTTCGGGTGTAAAATGAGATTAACCCTTTTTTATTGAGGTTACATTTCATTTGTTTCAAAGAATCCAAAATAAAATAATTGTTTCATTGGTTAAGAGAATATATATATATTTGGGTTTTTGAAAAGTCTGGGGGCAAACTAACCCCCCGGGTCTTAACTTAGCTCCGGCCCTGCTCAGAACCCTAACTCTCACTGTCCTCTCCTTGTTCTTCCCTACATTGCATTTCTCTAGGGGGGCCACTTATCCGAATTATGATATTCTATTTTTTTATTTGATATTTTGTGCGAAATTTTTTTCTTAACTTATCCTACTCAATTAAGTGTACTATTTCTATCTGAATTCCATCCAAAACACTCACGTAAAAAGTCAGTTGAACACATATTTTTAATTTATTAACTTCTGGATCATTTAACAATTTAATTGAATAATCTGCACCAATTAACTAACACTAAAAGAAAAATAACACTTAAATTCAATAATACATAAACAATTATAATAAAACATAACAAAAAGTCATAAATATCAAATATCATAAATAAGAAAGCCATAAACATTAGTAAAACATTTAGGGTTTCTAGATTTGTGGATTTTAATTTTTAGGGATTAAGATATGTGTGTGTAGGTAGGTAGGATAGGGTACGAATACGAATACGAAAATTTTGTAAGTATTCCGTATTCATATCAGATTTTTTTCGTATTCGTAATACCAAAAAGTATTTCGTTAGCCTACCTAATTCTTTCATGTAGTCGATCAATAAATTCGGATAGGATAAAATAGGATAGGGGGGGTCGAAATTTGTGGATAATGAGAAATTTGAAAATCTCTACCTTTCTCTAGTTTTTTTTTATACTAAAAAAAAATCTCAAAGGCCAAACCCCAGTGTCTGTATATCAACCTCGCACACTTGGGCTTAATCATACTCATGGACGTAGACATGGAAAAATCAGCCCTTAAACCTAACAGGTAAGGACACTGCTCACAAAAGCTCTACTAAAGTAAATCTTTCCACAAAAACAAGGATCCAGTTTTTTTTCCAAATTATTATGGAATCTCATGCTTTTTCATTCCTAATTCTCTTAACATGGATAGGACAGCTCTGCACAACTAAGTGTCAGGTGGTACCACATGCTAGACAGAAGTAATGTGGGGATTTTGATACATTATATGCTAATATGCACTAACCCACCCACCCGTACACTATCAGTCTATCACACAAGGTCAGTAAGTTCACAATATTCACAAACAATCTCTCATCGCTTCCCTCTCATTCTTACACTATCAACTACATCAATTTGGAAAGAAAACTGGTTTTTATTTAGTAATGTTCCAAATAACTACACAATTTCGCAGGAAAGTTGAGGTAAAACATTCCAAATGCAGGTTTCAACGATTTTATTTTATCCTGGAGGTGAATTTACCATCCAACAACAAACAATTAAGGAGGTGCGAGATTATAATGTGTCTTAACAATGTTCCTCAAAGTGCACAGATTGCTCTTGACATTCATCATACTCAACCCGCTGTCCTAACAAGAACAATATAGGTGAATCCTTTAAAAGGCATTGTCTTCACCCTAATGATCTGGCATATTAAGAAACACAGTCCTTTTCCTTCCTGGATAGCAATTATTTCCAGTCAAACAAGCACCACTTCTAAAATAAGATTTTTTTAGGTCACTTGCCGATTTTGCTTGCTGCATACGGATGAAGTAGGATCCCCACAAAACATGGATGAAGTCTCATACAATCTCACAGATTATGGTCTCCATGAACGTTTTTCTCTGAGAAGAGATTAACAAAGGGCCTGAATTTAGTGATAAGTGCTAATAGGTGTAGTAACTATGCCTAGCCACATGAAAAAGATCATGGGTTAGGTGAAAATTTATGTGCACTCTGAAAATAAATTCTGGACATTGTTTGATGCCATTAATACTAGGTTTCATCATCAACCTGCCATAGAAACATCAAATAAGCAATGCAATTGTGCAAGTTGCAAACACCTTGATTATGGACAATACGATAAAGATGCCACTGCTGTTTAGAAAGGTGAAGCGGAAAAACTAAGTTGAGTGGGTTATAAAAAAAATTGTACACGAGTATGTGTTCACATGAATAATTACTATACCACAAAAAGAAACAACAAAAGCAAGCCGCTGCAACAAATACCAAAACCTCCCAAAGAGAGAGAGAGAGAGAGAGAGAGAGAGAGAGAAGACAAATAACATAATAAATATGAAAACAGAAACAAAAAAGGAAAGGTGGAAAGGAAAAGATGAAAGGGAAAAAATAAATTTACAGAGGAAACTCCTGAATTGAAATTACTGAAACATTGCATAATTGTATTTTCCATCCACATTAAAGCATGTTTATACTACTGTGTTGATTATTAGGGAAAGCATAAGGGACAGATTGGCGTCCCTGCAATTCTAAAGCTCAAGGCAAAACCTAGCTCAGGTGCAACAATGTTTACTCCCCCTGACAGCTGCATCAGATAAGTTCCAGAATTTGTTAAGGAAAAAGAACTCTAATGTTTCAAAATATTTGTTACATTTGCTTTGTTACTGTTTTTGGCCATCCTATGGAACGTATACCTGCTGTCAAACCACAGCATGACACAAGATTGTGTATTCATAGGAGTTACCTAACGTAAGTGACATAGGATATTGGGTGAAGTATTGGCCCACGGCCTATACTTCCCTCATAATTCGAATAACCTGTGTTAGATGTTTTTGTTCATGTCATATTGCCTACTGTTTGTACAGGCACGATTGTTGCTTGTAAAGCTTGTATTGAATCAATAAAACTATGTTTGCTGAAAAAAACGACAGTTTATGCTGGAAAAAATTGAACGGAACAAGGAAACGAATGAGGAAATTATTGATTGAAATAAATAAAACAATGCAACTTGTATTTTCCACCCACATTAAAGCAAGTTTATGCTCTCTCTCTCTAAGCTTAAGGCAGAGAAATTGAAGGAAAAAAGAAACTGGAAAATAGGGATTTCATAAAAAATGACCACGGTGATGCGGATTTGCTAGTTCGTACTAGCAGTTCTCTCAGATGATAAAGGATATGATATAACAAAGTAATTAACAATCCAATTAGGGTTCATGACAAAACAATATGTGATGTAGGTAATCTAAATTTTATTAACAAGTGGCAGCAGCACAAGAAGATATAAAAGAAGAAACAATTAAAAAAAAAAGAAAAAAAATGCGAATTTACTGCTAGAACTAGTATTGATTTATTACTCTCAGATGATGATTGTGAAAACAAATGAACAAAGATCAAAGTGGGAAGGATGACCATAAAATAGAAGATTGAGGGAATTTACGAACCAGTACTTGCGCTCTCAGATGAACTCAGGAGCTCATCGAGCAGATCTGCTCCTAAATCTTCAAGTACCAAAACATTGTCAGAAATTTCAGAGATCCATGAGGCATTTCCTGCATTTAGGTCTTTCCCTTTCTTTCTCCTACCTCTTGACTTGCCTCTCATCTTATGTTTTTCCTTTAATTCTGCAGCTGGGGAATACCCATCCTTGTAGCTACACCTCATCTTCAAGTCTCGAAGCGACTCCTGAACTCTCTCCTTTGGGAAGTTGAGGAGAGCCAACTGGCCTCGCATCAAAAATGCAGCTTGATCATAAGCCAAAGCAGCCTCCTCAGCACTATCAAAAGTTCCAAGCCAAACCCTCATTCCTTGTCTTGTCGAATCCCTTATCTCGGCCGCGAACCTTCCCCATGGTCGCCTTCGAACTCCTATGTATTGCTTTTGCTTTAGATTCTCTTCTTTAGGTTTACCCATGGAGAGATCGATTTTCAGTGGTTTTGGGACATCCTCAGTGAAGATCTTGAATTGAAGGTTCTCCTTTGCTGCATCAAAAGTTAGCAAAGACCAGCTCATCCCAAGATGATGATGGCGACTCTGGAGAGAGTTCAACACTTGAATATTGAGGGGATGAAATATTTTTCTGCAAATTGATGACTTCTGAGGTTTGGACTTTATGCCATTTCTCTGTTGACAAAGCCCTCAATTGGGTCTAAATTCCCAAAAACAGGTAAGACTTTGTCATGTTTCAAAGAGTATGAAACGGGAAAATGGATTCCATTGAGCTAAATGGGAGATAAAGATCTTTGTCTAGGGGCAAACCTCAAAATCTAAATCTATATTCAGTGAAGCAATGGCAAGGTGGGTAGGGTACAGTGTGATGTCAGCCTTGTTCAAGTGGCTATTTTTCTAATGATTATTGAACTGAGGACGTGAGTTGTTAATCAAAACTCATCAGCTCGAATTTGATTTGAATTCAGTTGGAATTTAGCTCGTCAAAACTCGGTTCGTTTTTTAAATGAATCTAAACTTAAATAAATTTTTAACTTCGTTTAAAAAATAAGTCATATAAGTTCGGCTCAAACTCAACATGCTCAACTTGTTTATGTGCAAATATTCTAGGTCAGTTCAAGCTTGACTTATTTTTGGTTCGACTTGTTTAATTTGAATAATTTTTTAAGTTCGGCTGGGACTTGTTCAAGTAACAGCCCTACTGAGGGCCCACGTAGGTTGAGTTTGTCATTTGAAAAACAGAAATATGATTTGATTATTAAACTGAGGACCCAGTATATGCATAGATTAGTTGAGACAGGAATTATCAAGCATTTCGAGTTGGCAATAAAACATGAGTATTGGTATTGAAATTTGAAAAATTTGTCTAATTTACTTGCAATGTGTTAAGTGATGAAGTCTTAATAAAAAAAATTCAAGAATTATAATCACAAAAATGGTACTGACCATATCACTGTCATATTATTAGATTAACAAATTAAGCTAAGTTTTTAAGTCCTAATAACATTATTCATAAAATATTACAGAAAAAAGAGATTAATTGAATATCTAGTTTTATCAACTTGATTAGAAAAATTATAGTTTCTTTAATTTTATCAAGCATGTCAACGCCTCGGGTCTATTTAGAGGACGCTAACAATACAAATACATTCTATCATAAAGTTATGGCCATTCAGAGCTTAGGCCAAGAATTTTATAGGAAATATTTTTCCCTGTCTACATAACAACATTCTTTTATCATTTTGGCCACCAATTATCTATACTATTAATTAAAGTATTTCAACATGAAAACTTTTGATTCATTATTTTTTTTTATAAAAAATTATGAAGACCATCATATCTTTTTGTATTTAAATATATAAATTATAATTATATCTCTTTTTATGTAAATAACAAACTAATCTCTAACATATCATGTAAATCTCTATCTTTACAAAACTTTTGAATGGTTATGTTATGATTAACATGATATATAAAAACTAATCCATTAAAGAGCAATATATTTCTTGCTAGAGTCTCAGATAATCAGAAGCTACAAATTATGGAGTGTTTTCAATACCCCATGGGCAATATACCAATTAGGTACCTGGGTATCCCTATCATCACCACAAAGTTGAGGATCAAGGAAGAAGCATTTGGACTGTCAAACCTCCACAAGTTTGTTCATGGAATTGGAGAAAATTATTGAAGTTAAGGGACTTTGCTATACCTTTCTTTCTTCATATCATTGGAGATAGGAGAGAAACATCACTCTGGTTTAATAATTGGCATCCTTCTGGACCACTAATGCTTAGATGGACACCTAGAATTTTGTATGATTCTGGCCTCAACAAGAATTCTAAAGTATGCCATATTATTCATGGCAATCAATGGAGATGGCCAAGGGCTAATGCTCGTAACAACTGAGAGTTGTTACAAATTGAAGCTTCAATGCCAACCTATTCCCCTAGGCCTGAAATGAAGGATGTGATTAAATGGCTGCCGACCCCTAATGGCTCCTTTTCCTCTGCTTCAGCCTTAGAGGAATTAAGGTATAATCAGCCTATGGTTCCCTGGCACAGGCTTCTATGGTTTTGCCAGTGTATACCAGAGATGAGCTTCATACTTTGGCTTGCTATTAGATGCAGGCTTTCAACCAAGGATCGCATTCATAGCTATATGCAAAGTGTGGATTTAACGTGTGTCTTGTGTAGAGTTGCTCCTGAAACTCACTGTCATTTATTCTTTAACTGCACTTATTCAGAAAGGATCTGGAAACTTGTTCTGGAGAAGTGCCATCAGCCTTGGCAACACTTACCTTGGCATGATTTTATCATCCAGTCTGCTAACAATTGGAAGGGGAAGAATTTTGCCACTGTGATCAAGAAACTCTGTCTTGCTGCAACTGTATACATGATATGGAATGAGATGAACCAAAGGATTTTCAAGAACCAGCAGAAGGACCCTGTGACTGTCCACCAGATCATCATCAATACAGTCAAGAATAGATTAATGTCTTCTGAAGATCAAGGATAATATTGAGAATAGAAGACTTGCTCAATCATGGCAACTGCCCATTTCTTTTTATCCATGATATAGACTCTAAGCTATAACATAGAATGCTTTTGGTTAAAATATTCGGAGAATACTGAAAGCTCTCAGCATTCTCCTCAGATTTTTTCTGTTTTGTTTATGTATGGAACTTGTCTTGCATGATTCAGGCAAACAAGTGATGCCTTTACTTGTATATTCTCATTGGTATCAATACACTTTTTACTTACCCAAAAAAAAAACATGATATATAAAAATAATATTATTCTTTTTTTTTAAAACCCCAATATTAATACGTTAACATATCTATTGATACAATATCATCTTTAATACCTAAAAACAGCTATATTTATATTATCTCTTCATTCAGAATACTTGGAATATGTGAAAGGGATACTTAAACTCAAAGTAGAGTCCCGTATATATAGCCAAAAATAATACAGAGTAAGGGTAAAAAAGAGAAAAGGAAAAGGAATCCTAATAAACCTAGACTACTATCTATACTCCAACACTCCCCCTCAAGCTAGGCGCAAAAATGTCAACTAAGCCAAGCTTGACAACGGAGTCCCGAAGAATAGGCAGAGTGACAGGTTTGGTAAAAACATCCGCAACTTGATCACTGGTCCCCACAAACGATGGAGTAACAAGACCACTGCTGACCTTCTCCCGAAGAAAGTGAACATCGATCTCTATATGCTTCGTTCTCTCATGTAGTACAGAGTCAGAAGCGAGCTGAATAGCAGATTGATTATCACAATATAATGTGGATGGAGAGGTCACTGAAAAACCCAACTCGTCAAGAATCGATCGTAGCCAGATAATCTCACATGTGCCAAGTGCCAATGCCCGATACTCTGCCTCTGCGGACGAGCGGGAGACAACTGCCTGCTTCTTGCTCTTCCAAGAGATAAGATGAGTCCCTCGAAAAGCACAGAAACCCGTAGTAGATCGACCATCACATGCTCCCCCATAATCTGAATCTGAATAACAAGCTAGAGAACCGGTCTGAGATCCTGATGCATAAAACAACCCAAGTCCAGGACAAGACTTGAGGTACCGAAGAATATGATAAACTGCATCAAGATGAGGCTGACATGGCCTATGCATGAACTGACTAACTCGGCTGACTGCGAATGAAATGTCCGGCCTAGTATTGGCTAAGTAGATAAGTCTACCTACCAATCTTTGATAAACTGTCGGATCTTTCAACTCCTCACCTTCAGCAGTAAGCTTCAGGTTTGGAATCATAGGTGATGATGTCGGTTTGCACCCCAACATCCCAGTGTCTGAAAGAAGATCCAAAACATACTTTCTCTGAGAAAGAACAATACCTCTGCTTCTACGGGCAACCTCAATCCCAAGAAAGTATCGCAGAAATCCAAGATCCTTCACATCGAAGGCCTTCCCAAGGTCTATCTTGACCTGCGCAGTCCCAGAAACATCATCACCAGTAATAATAATATCATCAACATATACCAGAAGGATGACACACTGTCCAGAAGTATTCCGTCGAATAAAGCAGGTATGATCAGAATGACACCTGGTGAACCCCAATCGTATGACTACATCACTGAAGCGAGAGAACCAGGCTCGTGGCGACTGTTTCAGTCCATAAAGAGACTTACGCAGTCGACATACCTTTCCAGCATACTCCCCCTCACCACGAAAGCCCGGTGGTGCATCCATATAAATAATCTCGTCCAGATCACCGTGAAGAAACGCATTCTTCACATCTAATTGATGAAGAGGCCAAGAGTACTCCGCAGCCAGAGAAATAATTAACCGAACAGTAGTCAATTTTGCCACGGGGGCAAATGTAGCACCAAAGTCACGACCTGGTACCTGAGTAAAGCCCTTCGCCACAAGTCTAGCCTTGTAACGATCAATAGTACCATCTGCCAGAAACTTCAGGGTGTAAACCCAGCGACAGCCAACAGGCTTCACCCCTGAAGGTAAGGAGACAAGATCCCATGTATGATTACGCTGAAGAGCGTCCATCTCTGTCTGCATGGCAAGAACCCACTGGGGCTCTCGCATAGCTTCCGAAATAGAGTGAGGAACCAGCGTATCTGATAAGGCCATAGTATAAGCTCGAAATGTGGGAGACAGATTACCATAAGAAACATAAGCAGAGATCGGATATAAAATCTTGGCGGTCCAACCATATCGATCAACTGGACGGCGATCACGCCTTGGATAACGACGCCCTAAATCACCATCCTCTACTGATAATATCTTATCAGGTAAAGTAACTGGCTCAGCACCTGTAATCTCATCAGTACTAACAACAGGTGCATCAATATGCTCAACAAACTGAGAAGTATTACCTGCATCGCCTGAGGTAGAGGGGATATCAGCAGGGTGATGAGAGCGAGGACAACGAGCATACACCTGCAAAGGAAGAGAGACTGGTAACTCTGTACTGACAGGGATGAGTGACTCCTTGGGAGGAAAAACGGATGACCCTGTAGGGATAGTAATCAATGACTCTGACTCTTATGGTAATGGGAAGTCAAAGGGAGTATCATCAACTGGAGGGGCAGACAAAGGACTGAAAGGAAAAAAAGGAATATGCTCAAGAAAGGTAACATCTAGACTGTGATACATACGACGCCTAATAGGATCATAACAGCGATACCCCTTAGATTGATGACAATAGCCCACAAAGATACAACGAATCGCTTTATCATCAAGTTTATGACGAGTAGGAGACCGATCCTGAACAAAACATGTGCATCCAAAAACACGAGGGGGGACCGAAAAAAGTGTCCGCTCGGGAAATAAGACCTGTAAGGGAGCCTTATGCTGAAGAACACGACTCGGCGTACGATTGCACAGAAAGGTAGAAGTCAAAACAGTAAAATGCCAATAAGATTTTGGTACCCTCATGCCTCTAAGCAGACAACGTACCATCCCTATCAAACTCCTATTTTTCCTCTCAGCAACACCATTTTGCTCAGGAGTATATGGACAAGTGAGTTGCTGAAGGATACCCTGAGAAGAAAGGTGAGACACTAAAGCATCAGACACATATTCTTTGGCATTATCCGAACGAAGAGCACGAACAATGACATCGAATTGTGTCTTAATCATCTGTAAAAACTGAGTGATTATAGGGAGCACATCAGACTTCCTATGCAAAAGGTAGACCCAAGTACAACGGGTATGATCATCTATAAATGTCACATAATATCTGGCACCTGACAGAGCAGTAACGGGAGAGGGTCCCCAAATATCAGAGTGTATTAGATCAAATGGCTTGGGTGACTGGTGCATGCGAGGAATATAATTGGCCCTAACATGTTTTGATAGGGAACAGATAACGCAATCAAGTTTACCACCAACACAAGCATTACTCAAAGCAGGAAACAACATACATAAATATTTAAAATTTGTATGTCCAAAACGGTCATGCCACAATTGAACAGTTTGTGGCGAAAAATCATAACGACAACTACTAGGTAAAATACTAGCATGCAAGCTAGGAACAGAAAAAGACAAAGCAGGTGCAGGTGAAGGAATTGGTGAAACTGGAGATGGATTGCCAAGATAATACAGTCCATCTTTCTCATGTCCCTTGATAATAATCCTCCTGGTACTCAGGTCCTGCAAATAACACGAATCAGATAAGAATACAACCGCACAGTGAAAATCTCTGGCTAACTGATGTACAGATAATAGATTCATGGCCAACTTTGGCGCATGAAAAACCGAATGTAATGTAAGGCCATCTGGGAGACGGACTGTACCCCTACTAACAATAGGGGCATGTGTTCCATCTGCTAACTGAACCTGTGTATGTAACGGCTCGTCAAAAGTGGTGAAATGATGGGCCTCACCTGTCATGTGACCATTCGCACCCGAGTCCAACATCCAAAGGGGAGATGAACTGGCACAAGCGTGAAAGGCACGAGATATACCTGTAGTGGTGACAGCAGCAGTAGTCAGACTCTGAGAAGTCAGAGCAGACATAAGTATATCTAATCGGGAAGTGATAGCATCCATATCACTTTGTCAAGGAGGAGCAGTAGCAGGAGTGGCGGTAGTGGACGGTGGTATCTCAGCAATAGCAACCGTACGGCTGCGAGAAGGTGGCTTAAGCTCTGGATGGAGCTTCCAGCAAGTAGCCCTGAGATGTCCTGGTCGGCCACAATAATCACATTGACGGGAATCCCCCCGTCTGCGCTGATCTGGGACGCCCTGACGGCGCTGGTCTGAGCGTTGCCCATCCCTGACTAAGGATCCTGAACGGGACCCTACAGCAGTTGCAAGGGCCATCTGGTCAATCGAAGGAGTCAAAGCTGCAACTGGAAGTGATGCAATACGGACTCGACGCTCATGCTGCTCAATCATCCCATACACCTCATAAAGAGAAGGAAGTGTCAACATCGACAAGATCTGAGAACGAGGTCCCTCAAACTCATCACGAAGCCCCATAAGGAACTTGTGAATCCTATCCTCCTGCTCTCGAGTATGCAAGAATGCTGCTCCCTCGGGCTCTATCTTCGGAATAGCAGCAAGAGGACGTAGAGACTCATACTCAAGCCAGCGCTGGGTCAAATAGCCATAATAATCCTGAACGGTCATATCTCCTTGTCGAGCATATGAGAGCTCCTGAGAAAGCTCATAAACACGAACTCCCCGTCCTGACTGAGAATACATCTCTAATAATGCGCTCCATAGCTTCGGAACAGAGCTATGAAACTGATGGATCCTGCAAACAGAGGGCTCCATTGAGCCAAATAACCATCCAAGAATGGCACAGTTTTCAGAGAACCACGCAGAATATCCAGGGTCGGCATCAGCTGGCTTTGGGTGAGATCCCGTCAGCCAACCAAGCTTCCCTACACGGCCTAAGAAAAGCTGGAATGAGCGTGACCACTCAGCGAAGTTACGACCATTCAACAATTGTGCCGTAACTTTTTGAGAGATCATGCCCGGTAATGCTGGTAATGCAACTGTGCCAGTAGGCACTGTATACTGGTCAAACATAAAAGTGGAAGTACCCATAGATGTCTCAACGGTAGAGGTGTCAACAGTAGGGTTCTCAAGTCCCTCAGTAGTAGCCATATCAACAACAATACTAGGGCACCCGTGACAGAAAAATAACTCTAAGATAAATAGAGGAATAAAATAAGGGAGAACAATATACCTTCAGTCGAACAGTAGCGACAAATAAGGAAGGTCCAAAAAGCTCCCAAATAATCAAGTCAAGGTGCCCAGAAATCCAATAAATATAAATGATCTACTACATTAAAAGCAGATCAACGGAGAAAAGGATCTGGTGCCTCCTCAAAAAGGCCTAGATATTGCAACTCTAGAAAAAAAAAGGTGGCGCGAAAAAAAATAGCGACATTGTGACGAAAAGATACACGTGACCCGATAGCGGGTTGATGAGTGGGCTGGTTTGGGGCTGGTCTAGGATTGGTTTGGGTTGGACCGGGCAGTGGGTCGACGATATGAGTGGGCTGGTTTGGGTTTGATGTGTTGTTGGCTGGGTTTTGAGTTTTGGTTTATGTGGCTGTCGGTGGAGCAGCTGGTTTAATGGAGTGGAGGCAGTCGGTGTAGATGTTAAGGTTGGGTTTTGGGTTTTGGTTTATGTGGCTGTCGGTGGAGTTTGTTATGGGCTGTCGGTGGAGCTATCGGTTATGTGGCAGTTGGTTTTCGGTGGGCAGTCGGTGGTGTTTTTGGCTGGGTTCTATCGGTGGGGCAGGCAGTGGGGATGGATGGGTTCGCTGGTCTGGGTTTGGGTGAGTCGATGGAATGGGCTGGTGTGTGGTTTTGTCGGTGGGGCTGCTGGACGGTGTAGCAGAGGCAGACGATTTTGGCAGGCAGTCGGTGGTTCTGGGTTCGCTGGTCTGGGTTTGGGTGAGTCGATGGAATGGGCTGGTGTGTGGTTTTGTCGGTGGGGCTGCTGGACGGTGTAGCAGAGGCAGACGATTTTGGCAGGCAGTCGGTGGTTCTTGTGGCCTGGGTGTGGCGCTGGAGGTTGGGCAGACTGTTGCAGATTGTTTGGGTTGTGGAATGGTGGCTGCTGGGAAGGTGATGAAGGCTAGGGTTAAGGTTAGGGTTAGGGTTAGGCTTAGAGATGGAGGCTAGGGTTTTGGCTTTGATACCAACTTGGAATATGTGAAAGGGATACTCAAACTCAAAGTAGAGTCTCGTATATATAGCAAAAAATAATACAGAGTAAGGGTAAAAAAGAGAAAAGGAAAAGGAATCCTAATAAACCTAGACTACTATCTATACTCCAACAAGAATCAAAATAATTTGACAAAAATTACTAATACACAAAGTAAAAACAAGAAAGACAAAAAGAAAAATCGAGAAAAGAAAAATTTATAAACATTACTACTTGGTAATTTGAATGAAATAATCATAAAATTGAATCAATTGGATGTTTATAGTTATGAAGAGAATACGAATAATTTAAGTATGATAAATATGAGATAATATCTAATGTAATTATATAATTAGCTTTTTTTATGTATTTTATCAAATGTTTCAACAAAAATTTTCGCATGCAACACACGTTATGCGTTGTTAGTTATACAAAGTGGGTAGAGATCATTCCAATGAAGGCGGTCAATCAAGCCAATATCATACGAATGATAAAAGAAAATATTGTACACCGACCCAGCAGATAGTGACCAACTAAGGAACAATCTTTGTAGGTAACGAGTTCAAAGGATTTGCAGATGAGTATGGTTTCAACAGAATCTGTACTACGCGCAAGGAAACGGCAAGCGAAATTCACCAACAATGTGATGAAGAGAATTATTGGAAATCTAAGGGAATAGCATGACAAACTATTGGAATACTATGAGCATACAAAAACATCCAAATGGTCTAGCACCAAAATTACACCATTCAAACTGACGTATGGGCACGACGCGGTTTTACTTATGAAAATTACCTTGAAATTGCTACCAGTAGCATTTTAGAATGGGTTAAGTCTAGCTAAATACAACGAATCCATGACAATCAAGCTTGAGGTTTTGGACGACGGGCGGCTGGATTCTTTGGATTGCATTAAGGTGGAAAAACTCTAAGCTGCCAGGGGCGTACAAAAGGGATCAGATATAGGACTTTCGGCATAGGCAACCTAGTCTGAAAAGTAAAGTTGGCTTTGCAACTAAATGACTCGAGGATTGGCAAATGATCGACAACTGAGAAAAGCCAATTTATATCTAAATATGGAAATATTTTATACATCATATGTAATAGTTAAATATGATGTATACATATATTAAAAAATATATATATGAAAATAATATATATTTCAACACTCATAATTAATTTTTCATTAACATTTTTTCCCAATTAGAGGGATTAACTTTGGTGAGTTGAAAGAAAAATTAATTCATCCACTTTTATGTCATTCTTTTTCATATTTTTTTTTTATCAAACATGATTATTTATCCCTTCACGATCAGATCGACAGTTACAGTTGATCCTCTAACAACCTTAGCACATTATGTTATTATCCAATTAATTAAAAAAAAAATTATTTACATTCTTTCTAATTCATCATATCTTCAAAGATACTCCCTGAATCTTCACTAATACCCCCTATAAGTGTGTGTAGAGTGCCGATGATAGTAGAAATATGTATTTTACCTTCATACCCCTATGTTTGAGATTGATTTACGTGTGTCTCTAGCTGTTAGTTATATCCAACGGACAAAAATAAATTCTACAATTTAGCAAATATGCAAAAATTAACAAAAAAAAAAAAAACAAATACTTATTATTCATAAATATATAGGTTCATTTATAAGTTTATGTCGAACACTAATTAACTTGAACTCAGCATATTTAACTAATTGTTTTGTGTCAATCAACCTGTTTATTTTTTATATCGTGTTCGTGTCAATCCATATAACATGTAAATAAAAAATTTAACACTGAAATTAAAGTTAAGATTTCATTATCTCTTAATCAAATTCGCGCTCATATTTTTTCATAAATTAAAAATTAATGATAGCATAAAAATTACTCGAGTGTGTGATATTAGACTTGAAATTTATTATTTACAAAATTTATATTGTCGACGATTATCTGACAAAACTATAATCATTCTTTTTCTATTATATCCGTTGTTAGACCTTCAAATAATTTTATCAATTAAAATGATATGTAAAAAATAAAAATTGAGTACAAAAATATAAACAGTAATTTATAATCTCAAACAATAAAATTTTAAACAAATTTATTTTAATATTTAAATAATTATATAAATATTTTTGCATATTATAATCATAATAATTGATAAGATCACATTCAAAATTTTGCGGGTTTCAATTTGGATGGGTGACGACACCTTCTATTTGCACATTTGGGTGTTTAAACTTGATATTGTGAGGTTGTAATTAGGGATATCAATGGACCGAAATAGGGGCAAAAATATAGTCTTTATCCTCGTACTCGCTTATAACTTGGGATCATGTCTTACAAATATTTGAAATATGTGGTGGCAAAGCATTTTTCGTTGTTGGTTGGGTTGATTTGCAGTGATGGGATGGGTAGCGGGTGCAAAAGAGGGAAAATAAAATGACAAGGTGATCTAGGGATTTTTGAGAAAACAAATGCAATATAATTTAAATAAAATTTTAAATTTTAAATTCAAATATATATTATTTTTTAGATGAATGTGAGATAAAAGGGTCACACTAAAAAAATTGATGGACCTATTCGTATAAGGGGTCATATGCATTTATTTAGGTTACATTTTTTTGAATTTTATTTAAATCTTATAACATTATTTTTTTTGAGAAAAATTTGCATGTGTTCAACACTTTTGCATTAGTCAGCAATGGTTAATCACCGTAAAGTGTGTAAATGATTCAGAATACATTAGAAGAGAGGTCAATAATACTATGTCTGGATTTGACCCGTGGGCTTTGTCTGTCTTGTCGGCCATTGAAAAAATTCTTCCAAGAGAGGGTGGTTAGCGCTGATCGTTGGTTTTTGTCGTGTTCCGTCGGCGGATATGCCCCACCTGGGTTTTCGCAACACGTTGGCAAATACTTATTTTATTTTATTTTTAAAAGTAACATGATATCTATAGAAACTCGATTAAACCTCAAAATTTCCACCCGGTTCTTCTTAATCTTCTCTCTCTCCTTCCTCAACCATCAGGTTGTTTTATTTATTTTTTATTTTTTCCTTAAATCAGCTTGGAAGTTGGAACATATCAGGCCAATCGTTGGTCTTTATAGGTAATAATCCAAACCTTTTGATCTATTTTTTTTATTTTGTTTTCCTTTATTACTATTTCTAACATTTCATCTGTTTATTGACTTTTAATCCTATCCGCTTTTGGGTAAACTTATATTCATGTAAAAAAAAAAAACTTATATTCTTGTTTAACTTCATTGTTGGATACCAATGAGTTTTTAAAGTCTCCTACTTAATTACAGTTATAAGTTTTTTGAATTGCTATTTTTGGCGTATGAGAACAAGAAACAGATATTACTGTTTTATTTATTATCAAATTTACTTTATAGTATTATAAATTTTGTGTTTTGGATACAAGAAATAGATATAATTTATAGGATTTTCCCATAGTCTAATATTATAGTGTATATATTACAAAAGACTAATATTAATTTTGATTAAATTTTTGTCGTCATTGGCATAAGTAGATATAATTTATATTACGTATACAACTTACTTAGAAAATAAGTTTTTTTGTGGTTAGGTACTATACAGTCATATCCTACGAAGACAAGTATTGATTTTGAAGTCTGCTACTTAATTGCAGGTATAAGTTTTTAAACTATTATTTTTGGTGTATGAAGATAAGAAACAAATATTACTGTCTTATTCAACATACAAATTTTGTCGATAGTATTATAAATTTTGCGTTCTAGACGCAAGAAATAACTATAATTTATAGGATTTTTCTACAGTTTAATATTGTAATGTATAAATATTACAAGGGGCTAATATTGATTTTTGAGTAAATTTTTGTCGTTATAGACATAAGTATATATATATATATATATATTTTTTTTTTTTTTATTTTTTTTTTATTTTATTTTTCCTTCAAAGCCATCCAGTGGATAGAGGGTTTATATATAACTAAAAGGGAAAATGTACAAGGGAGAAGGACGTAGAGCTAAGCCTTCAGGAGTAGAAGAAAGTCAAAGCAAAAGCAAGGTGATGACTCACCACCAAAAACATGAAAAATAAATAAATAGAAAGTAGGGAATCCCCATAGAACAAAATAACAGAAAATATCAATTAAAATAAAAACTCAACGACGAACATGAGGAGTTTGTCGAGCGTCCAAGGCGAGGATGCCAGCAATCCCAGAAGGAAGGGATGACGAATCAGGAAATCGCTGATTGAGCTGCTGAGAGCAAGCCCAATTAGCCATGAATTCTGTAACCTGATTCGCCTCCCACAGGACATGGTAGAAGCGAGCCGAGAGAGAAGCACACAGAAGCCAAATCCGAGCAAGCAGGTAAGCATAAACCCAACACCCAGTGCCCTGAGAAGAAACCCAAGAAACCATTGTAGCTGAATCGGACTCCACTACCAACTCTGAAGCTCCCAAATCTACTGTCAACTCCAACCCATCACAAATAGCCTGCAACTCTGCATACAGAATAGACTGATGCCCCAGAAACAAGCCAAAAGCCCTAAGTACCCGACCCTGGTGGTCCCGAATAACACCCCCTGTCGTAGACAGCCCCAGATTGCCTTTAGAACAGCCGTCAACGTTGATCTTCAAACAACCCGCTATAGGACAAGTCCAAGCAACCAAGCGAAGAGGTCGATACCGAAGAACTAAGACCTTAAGAGAACCTAGAAACTCAATTGACTTATCCCAATGCAACTGACTCGGAGCAAACCCAAAAGTAAGCCCAACCAACTGCATGTCAGTCATAACCCTCTGAATCACAACGGGCATCTGAAAGGCCTGGCCATCGAACCTATAAGCATTACATGTCTTCCATAAGTGCCATAGAATGAAGCACGGTAGGAATACCTACACTTGACCTGCAGAATGAGCACAACGTCGCCAATGAAACATCAAAGTATAAGGAGATTGAAACGGCCAACATCTAATCCCAAACATCTGATAAAAATGATCCCACACCTGAACTGCAAGCGGACAATCCAGAAAAAGATACCTAAGAGTCTTAACAGCCCCACCACACACACACACACTGGGATACTATATGGAAACCCCGTCTCTCTAAGCCATCATCTGTGGCCAGGAAACCATGAAACAACTGCCACATAAAGAAGGAGATCTGAGTTAGAATATGTCTTTGCCAGACACAAGAAAACTCAGCCCGAATTGGAGCCACACCCTGAATATCAGCCCAAGCAGTCCTCAATGAAAAATCCCCATCCAAAGACAACCTCCACCTCATCTGATCAACCCCCTGCTCTAGAATCAGAATCTGCACAATCTGCTCAACAACTGAAGAAGGTAAAACCCTCAACAATCGACTTTTATCCCACTACCGACCCGCCCAGTAAGCAGAAACAAGAACCCTAGAAGCTGCCTCCAGATAGAATAAAGCCAATGGGTAATCCCCCAACCAACAATCATACCAGAAGCTGATCTCACCAAACCATACTAACCATCTAATCCTCAGCTCAGCCACAGATCGAATCCCACACAACCACCTCCAAAGAGGTGAAGCTGAGTAATGCAACTCAATCAGCCCAGGATGGGTAGACCTACAATACTTGGCCCTCATAAAAGTGGACCAAAGTGATTGTTGAGCACAAAAACTCCAGTAGAGCTTCACCTCACAAGCCTCGGCTAAGTCAGAAAAAGAACGCACCCCTAAGCCGCCCTCCTTTACAGGGAAACATACCTCAGCCCAGTGACACCAGTGAATCCTCCGATGAGTAGTTGTATCACCCCACAAGAAACGAGTGAACAACATCTCTAACTGGTGAATAACATTCGTAGGAGGCCTCAGCACATGAAACAAGTGAATAGGCATCGACGTGAGCACATGACGAATCAGAGTGAACTTACCTCCAAAGGAGAACAAGCGATTCGCCCATCCAAAAATTTGCTCGCGCACCTTCCGAATCATCTCGTCAAAGTACGAGATCCGGAGATGACCCAAGTAGATAGGGCATCCCAGATAAATAAACGAAAAGTCATGCCTCTAAAAACTAGTGGTCTGACATACAATCACTTCTTAAGAATGCGAGGCACGCGAACTGATATAGAAACTGCTCTTGACCTGACTAACTAACTAACCAAAGGCAACCTCATAGTGATGAAGAAAACTCATAACTCGCTGCAAGCTCGACCAACACCCATTAGCAAAAATAATAATGTCATCAGCAAAAGTCAAATGGAAAACCGAAACACCAACTCTAGTACTATAAGCCACCTCCAAAAATCGAGCATACAAAGAGTCCAAGCCTCAAGACAGATACTCTATAGCAATGATGAATAAACAAGGTGAAAGGGGGTCATCTTGCCGCAGCCCCCCTTGTGACTGGAAAAAGCCCTAACTGACCCCATTTACCATCACAGAAAACCACAGCCCCCAGATAGCCCGCCGAACCAAAGAAATCCAACCCTTAGAGAACCCAAAAGCCCGCAACATCTAGAGAATGAATGTCCAAGACATTGTGTCATATGCCTTAGCCATATCTAGCTTCAGCACCACGTTCCCACCCCTAGAACTTCTCCCCAAATCATGAACCAACTCCTAAGCCAAAAGTAAACTGTCCTGCAACACTTGACCCGACACAAACCCACTGTACGTCAATGATATGATACGCGGCAACAAGGACGACAAACGTGAAATGAGGATCTTCGTCAACACCTTGTTGCTCATGTTACATAAACTGATCAGACAAAAATCTGTCAAAGTAAAAGGTGACTCCTTCTTAGGTAAAAGTACTACCAACGTACTCATGAATCCTCGAAGCATAGGAGAACACTGAAAGTAATCTTGAACTGCAACTAGCAAATCTACTCCCACAATGTCCCAACAAAATTGATAAAAGCGACTTCAAAACCCATCCGGACCCGACGCACTATCTGAATCAATAGAGAACACGACCTGTCTCACCTCCTCCAACGTCGACATAGCACACAACCCAACATCATCTGCATTGGTCACAATAGCTGGAATAGCCAAAAAATCTACAATCTCAACTTGACCAGCTCCCACAGAGAACAATCCCTGAAAAAAGGAAACTGTCGAAGCACCAATAGCCCTAGGCTCAGTAATCCACTATGAATCATCACCCCCGGATCTAATGGATTGAAAGAACATGTCGCTTCTTCGTCACTGAAGCACGATCTGAAGGAGACCCTGACTGATCATGTACCACCTCTCTCCTACTAACCTCGGCCTTGGCCTCCTAAACTCACTGAAACACATTGTTGAATACTTCCTTGTTCAAGACTTTCAGGGTTTGTTTCAATTGAATAAGCTTCGATTGAAACGCAGACATCCCCGAAAGAGTCCAGCTCTGCTGCACAACCTCCAGAAAATCTCTTTGCCTGGTCCAAGTGTGAAGAAACTTGAACCGGCTCGGCCCTCTACTCTGACGCTAATCTCCAAAAATCAGTAGTGGTGAATGATCTGAACAAGTCTAGTTCAGGTGAGCCACTTGAAATACAGAAAAATAAGAACTCCACTGAACATTCACCACCACTCTATCCAATCTCCTCCAAGTACGTCCATTCATCCATGTGAAGGGAGTGCCCTCATACCCAGCATCCTCCAAACCATTGGACATCAAAGCTAGGGAAAAGGCATCAATAGCAGATTGAGACTGTTTATGACCCCCCGGATCTTAGAATGGGACTCAACAACGTTAAAGTCCCCACCAACCATCCACGGACCATCATGAATGCTCCCAAATTGTGTCAAAGAATCCCACAAACCCTGCCGAACTGAAGCTACGCAACTGGCATACACAAAAGAAACAAAAATTGGCTCCGGTAAGGAAGAATACCGCACCTAGTAGTGAACCACCTGACCATCATCCTGAAGAACCTCCAACCGAAAAGGTGAAGACCAAAAGATCCAAATCTTCCTTGAAATAGAACAAAAATTATACTCCATGTGCAAACGAATCCGAAAAGACTCCAATCAATCCCGATCAACAAAAGGCTCCAAAATACATAACATCGATAAGTGATGTGAGCGGATCAGTTTCTTGAGCCTTCTAATCGAAGAAGCCTGACTGATCCCTCTAATGTTCCATATGAGCGTACTAATCATCAGAAAGAAGTGGAAAAATCACACTAAGCGTCCCTCTGTCAGGCCTACCACCTCTACCTCCTCTGCCTGCTCTACCTCCCCTGCCTACTCTACCTCCCCTACCAATACGCTGAGATCTACGGAACGAGACTTGCCAACCGGACTGTGAAGCATCATAAGACACTAAAGCTCCTCTAGGCTAAGAAAGGCCCTCTTGCGGGTCAAAAAAGGATCCAACATCACCACCCAAGGACTCATCAGATGATATATCTCAAGTAGAGTGACTCTGAATCTCAGCAAACAATCTAGGATTGAGAGGAATATCAGTCGAGGTGATACAATCCGTGGGTCTAGTATCCTCAAAAACTGACACAACCAGGGGACTCTGAATCCCTCAAAGCTCACGAATAGTCGGACGAACAGCCGGAGTAGTCACAGGTCTATCACGGACTAGCTCAAAAACTATGTCAACTGAAGGGTCGGGGGCACAAACTCTGCTCCTGCACAATACTAGCAGGGATAGTATCCCTGCTAGTGCTATACAATTTATGCTATCTATCCTACTTAGAATATAAAATCCCTTAAAAACTACAATAATTTTTTCCCCTAAAAACTAAAATCTATACAATCATATCCTACTGTTATGTATCATACTCAAACATGGATTCCTCTATAGTGTTAGTAGTAAAATTTAATTTTCCAAGGAATTAACGATGATTTTCGAGTAAATTGCAAATCTACCCATTTCTGTTACGAATCTTGTCGAAACATTTGTAAAACTTACACAGGAAGAATGTAAAACTTATCATAAAAGAAATTTGAACATTTTTTAATATAAAGCTGTAATCTCTTTGGAAGCTGCATGTGTGTGACAGCGTCAGAAAGACATGGAGAGAGATTGTTAATGAGAATTGACCACTGGCCTTTGTATTTTTCCTGTCGGTGGACTCGTATGTGGGGAACATTTGTTCTTAATCTTCTCTATCTCCCTTCCCAACCTTCATGTTGATCTTTTGTTTTTCTTCAATCCGTTTGGAAGTTGGAACATAGCAGCAGTCTTTTTTTTTTTTTTTAATTGCAATCGTTTGTCCAAACCTTTTGATCTATTCTTCTTATCTTATGTTCCTTTATTACTATTTCTAACACTTTAATCCTATCCTCGTTCAGGGAAATTTATATTCACGTTAACCTTCCTTCTTGGATACCAATTATTCTAAAGTATGCTACTTTTGAGGTATGAGTTTTTTAAACTATAAATAATTTAGTCGTCTAGAAACAAGAGATAATTTTAGGTTAGATGTCTTATCCAGTATACAGATCCCTTCTATAATATTATAAATTTTTAAAAAGCTCTAAAAAATTTAGTCCTCTCATTCTTACACCATACACAATTTCGAAAAAAAAACTCGTATTTATTATCTATATAAAAAATATACACAATTATAAAAGTTTTGAGGCAAAACCTTCAAAATGTTGGTTGTAAGGACTTTATAGTATCTTGGAAGCAAATTTGCAATCCAACAACAAACTTTGTTAAGTGGGGGCAATATTATAAAGTGTGTGTTCCTCAAAGTTCACGGATTGGTCTCAATATCCATCATATTCAATCAACTGCCCCAGCAAGAACAACCAGAATTTGTTCAAAGTGCATTGTCCTCACCCTAATGATTTTTATATTACGTACTTCTTGTTTAAATGTCTGAAGTTGTGCCCACCCAAAATAAACCAAAAAAAGTGTGGCCAACCAACTCCTTGCAGGTGAAAGTCAAAGCCTTGGCCAAAATGGTTTTGGAAATTGCAGCTTGATTGAAAATTAGTTATGATTAGCAATTATAATTCGATGTTTTTTGTATCCTAAATAAGTAATGCTACACTGACTAAACATTGGAACCAAATTTAGAGTCTAAATGATATGGTAGTTGATTTTAACTTCTTTATTTGATGTCATATCATTTGGGCCTTAATAAAGATTCCAAATAATATGTTGTTATGTTATTTGGACTCCAAATTTGATCTTAAAATTTGGTCAGCATAACATTACTGATCCTAAATTGCTTGAATTTTTTGCTCTGTTATGTACTTGTATTTTCTCTCTATCACAATTTCTTGTTTAATATCTTCACGATAAACTTGAAGAAGAAATTATATTTATACTTGTATTTACTTCTTGCGGCAATTGCTTCGTATCCATTCTCTTCATTAATTTTTTTGAAATAGTCGTTGCTTGCCCACTTTTTAGTCTTCTCTCTTTCTTTGAGATGTTACAACTTGTTTCCCAAGCATAGAACGAGTGTGCAGTACAGTAACTCGAAAAATTACGAGGTCGTCTCCTTAGGGACACTTAGGTGTTTGAATGATGATGTGTTTGTAAAATAAAATAAAAATCATTTTGATTATGTGAGAAAAATAGTGGATATTAAAATTGATGTAGTAAATTCAAATAAAAACAGTCGGCCAATCCTCGAAAATTATCTTCTCATAATTAAGTTTCTTGATTCTAATTTATAACTCATTCAAGCTCATAATCAAATTTATTCGAACAAAAATATTCAACATAAAGTAGTTTTGAACTATATGTTACTTTGAAGATAGGTAATGAAATTTATGGTGATAAATACATAGATAGAAACAT
The DNA here is from genome assembly GCA_963454935.2 of Ilex paraguariensis. NCBI lineage: Eukaryota > Viridiplantae > Streptophyta > Magnoliopsida > Aquifoliales > Aquifoliaceae > Ilex > Ilex paraguariensis. The sequence goes on along the minus strand of CAUOFW020005597.1, from coordinate 3,245 downwards.
ATACCCTGAGTATTAACATGTCAAAAATCCGTCAACGATAAATCAAAGAGCATATATAAACACTAGTTTTCAAAAGTAATTTTTACCATCTAAAAAGCATAATACGTGGTAAGAATACATTAGAGAATAAAAAATGTTCAATCATACTATCCCTCGGATCATGCCGAATCTTAATTTTTTTGAAAAGTAAAAAAGCTTTCATTCATGTGAAAAACTTGTGACGTACATCAAACAAAAACCAATACACGCAGAGTGAAACCCCATTGGAGATCAAAAGTAAGGCAAATTCCTAAGAGGCACCAAGCTTTATCTGAATGCCCCAAGGGAATTAGCCCAAGTCCTATACAAATCTATGCAAAACAGTCTTCATAGCAGGCAAGAGGTGGGAAGCGGCCAAGTAAGAAGTAATCTTTCGTTCCTTGGAGTGTTCTTGAATTTAAGAGAGAACATTCTGTACCTAATGGTTTGGACAATAGCATGCAAGATGATTTTGGAATTCTTGGATTGGTGGCTATGGAGCCTTGAGTTCCTTTCTCTCCAAATGGAGTAAACAGCTATAGAGAGGCATAGGTTTTGAAGGGTTCTAAGCATGGACTTACCCTTCCATGATTGAGCTACTTGATCAAGTAGAAGTTGCCATGAAGTAGTTTGCCGTTGTTCCCCACATAGATGCATCAAATGACACCAGATGAACCTTGACTAAGGGCAAGCAAAGAAGAGATGATGGTGAGATTCTTGGGAGTGGCTGCATAGGCTGCATTCAATCCCAAGTTGGGCAGCATAGGCTAGGGTTCTATCTCTTGTGCTTAGCCTTTGTTTGATAGCCAGCCATAGAATAAAGTTCATTCTAGGGATGCCTTGAGAAAACCATAGTAGATGGTACCAAGGTACTCTAGGATGTTGCTCCCTAATTTGATTCCAAGCAGATGATGAAGAGAAAAGGCCATTTGGGGCAAATGTCCATTTCACAGTGTCTTGTCTTAGATGATTTGGGAGATATGAAGGCATGTACTGGGCGATATCCATCAAATTAGCAAGAACAATTGTTGGCCAAGACCATTGATTGTCATTGACAATGAAGCTAACCTTTGAGTTTGTTGGCAAGCTCGATTCATCCATGGTGTTGTTCTAGAAAAGTGATAGAGGGTCATATGGGTGCCAGAAATCATGCCAAAGACAAGTGTTCATACCATTGTCGATAAGATGCTTAATGAAGGGTCTGACGAGTACTCTCAACTTTAAGATGTTGAGCCAATTCCAAGAACAATTGTGGGGTGGTTTAACAACCCAGATACTTCTACTCTTGAGGTAGTAAGAGTGAATCCACTTGGACCAAAGACCTTGTTTGTCAGTGAAGAGTTGCCAGAGATATTTTATCATGAGGGCTGAATTGGTATCCTTGAGTCTTCTAATTTCAAAGCCTCCTTCTCTTTTTGGTCTACAAACATCCTCCCAAGAAAATTTGGCTCCAGTTAACTTCAACTCAGTTCCACTCCAGAGGAAAGATCTTAGGTGCCTTTCAATATGTTCAATGATTTGTTGTGGAAGACAAGGTGGGAGGCCCAAAAAGTTTGAATACTAATAAGGACTGATTGAGTGAGTTGAAGTCTAATAGCAAAAGAGAGGAATCTATTTGTCCAGCTCAAAATTCTTGAATTTATCCTTTCTATAATTGGATCACAGTGCTAGGCTTTAAGTCTGGAGGTAATCAAAAGGATGCCAAGGTATCTTATGGGGAAGAAGGCCTTTAGAGAAGCCTAGAAGGTTGATGACGGAGATTTTCTCTTGAGCAGGAACAACAGCCATGAAAATGTTGCTCTTCAGGAGGTTAGTTTGAAGCCCAGAAAACATTTTGAAGTTGTCAAAAACAGTTTTTAGCAAGCCACTAGAATGAAGGTCACTATGATTGAATAACATAAGGTCATCAACAAAAGTAAGGTGAGTTAAATTGAGCTTTTTGCATCTCCAATGATACTTGAATCCTGAGTTTGGATAGGTTTGTTGGCTGATAATAGCTGAGAGTACCTCCATGGCTAAGACAAAAAGATAAGGGGATAGGGTATCCCCTTGTCTAAGCCCTCTAGTGCTTCAAAAGAAACCAACAAGCTCCCCATTTACATTGACAAAAAAATTTGGGGTGGTGATACATTGTTTCATCCATCATCTCATTCTAGCTAGAATGCCCATCGTTTCTAGAGTGTCCATAAGGAAGCCCCAGTCAATAGTGTCAAAAGCATTGGTGATGTCCACTTTGAGAGCACAACGAGGGGAGCCTGAGTTTTTATGGTAGTCCCTTAGAAGTTCTTGGGATGATAGTATATTATCACCAATTTTCTTCCTGTAATGAAGGTAGATTGGTTATGACTTATTATGTCCTGCAACACCAACTTAAACCTATTAGCAATTATTTTGCATATTGCTTTGTAAATGAGATTGCAACAAGAGATAGGTCTAAATTCTGCCACGGTGGTAGGTTGGAGGACTTTGGCACAAGAGCAATAATGGTAGCATTCAACTCTCTTAGCAGACTACCATTTCTGAAAAATTCCTTCATAGCTGCAGTAACATCCTCTCCAATAACAGACCACGACTTCTTGAAGAAGTGAGAAGAGAAACCATCAAGGCCAGGGGCTTTCATGTCATTGAAAGAGAAGATGACCGTTTAATCTTATCTTGATCTATGTCTTTACACATATTAAGTGCTTACTGATTAGTAATTCTGCTTAAGCCTAGTGAGTTAAGCATGTTTTTCCTAGTTGTATGATCAGTAGTAGTTGAATTACCCCCAAGAATTCTCATGAAGTAATATGTGGCTTCAACTTTCACATTTTCAAGACCTTCAATTGCTCTGCCATCAAGTTCTTGAAGTTTAGAATTTTCTTTCTATTCCTTCTATTGACCATTGATTTAAAGAAGAAAGAGGTATTTTGGTCTCCCTCCTTAAGCCATAGTACCCTTGACTTGAAAAAGATTTCCTCATTAGTAGCAGCTTCAGAATATTCAGCAAGTAAATGTTTCTTCTGATGCCTAAGTGCCATTTCTGAATGATTAAGGTCTAGCAACCTTTGGCAGGCATCAAGAGCTGCTTTCCTTTCCTTGGCCCTCACAGAGACATCGACAATCTCCCTACTTTTCTCCTTGAAAATGGATTTGAGTCTTTTGAGCTTACAAGAAACTCTGTATTGGTAGTACCATTAAAATTTTCATTCCATGTAGCAGCCACAATAGCAAGAAAGTCATCTCTG
>CAUOFW020005596.1:0-26663 GCA_963454935.2 Ilex paraguariensis | reverse complement strand
TTTTTTGGGTAAATAAACTGATTTAAGTTATTGTTGTCTTCATTAGTTGGATAGCACCACGGTATCCCAACTGTGTTATACTAATAAAGTCAAAGAAATGAAAATAAACATGAAAATATTTAGTGTGAGGCACGGATATATTGGTCTTTTTAAAGAGATTCAAGTCCAAAATTGTTAATGTTAGTCCAAAATTGATGCAATTGACATTTTCATTGTACTTGTCTCCTCTAAAGTACAACTGATTGACAATTTCGTTGTATGAAATTGTAACCAACTTTGTAAAGATGGTCAAGTCTAAAGCTCCACACAAAAAAAAAAAAAAACCTTCTTTAGCCTAAACACCTAAGTGTGCGTACTATGTTGTCAAATATTGCAATGTCTTGGATGGTATTCAGAAAAAAAAAAAATTCAATTGGACATTTTAGGCTCTGTTTGGTAACGTTTTCGTTTTTTCGTTTTTATTTTGATATTTAGAGAAAATAAGAAAAAAAAAATCGTTTAGTAAACGATTTTTTTTTATTTCTGCCACAATTTTATAAACGAGGGCTGATTTTCAAAAACAAAAAAAAAGACGTTTTTGATTTTCGTTTTTGAGAAAAGAAAAACAAAAACGTTACCAAACGGGACCTTAGAGATCCAATTTATATGTTTTCAGAATCTTTTAGAATTCATATATCTAACTCATGCAAGTATACATAATTTACATGTATATGACTACATATGTATGTAATAATAATAAATTCATGAACACGAGTCATTTATGATGTACATGCATAAATTTTTGTATATAATTTGTAAATGTATCTAATATATATACACACACTATATATTGTATATAATGATAAATGTTAATGTATGTACATTATAGATTCATCTCATAAATACAGTTCATATATAAGAATTATGAATACGTGTATCCAATCATATTCATGAACAAATATGATATATGTACCTAATGATTCATATTTAAAATGTCCACTAGTTAATTTATTTGGTACACTAAATTATATATTAATATTAAAAAGTACCAAAAAATATTATTATCATCTTGATTTAGTTAGGACTGTTCTAGGCATATCATATTCTGATTAGTAAAAAGCATGAGATATATAGAAATAAAAAATAATTATTTAGCATCATAATTAGGCCTTTACTAATGGGTCATGTGCAACGATAGAATCAAAGACATATTGTAAACAGAGCAAGGGAAGACAAATATATATAATATCTTTTTTTTTTTTTGTTCAACGGTCAAAGATTTAAAAGTCAACTTACACACAAAGATTTTTGAATAAATATTGAATATAACCTAAATATCATGTAAGTGTTATTCCAAGACATCAGCAATTAATAATAAAAGTATTAAATGAATAAGGTGAATATTTATTTACTTACATGGATGGATAGCTATTTGTTTATGCAGGGTTTGTTTCATTACTTGTTTACATATTATTGTTTCGTGGTACCACATGACAATATTGACGCAACATCATCATTGTATCGGATATGTTCTCCTTGTTTTCGTAATGTACTGAAGAGTCATTTTCGTGTATTATTTAGTTTTATTGGTAAGTTGATATTTTGCGCATTATTTTCTTTTACTGGTAAATTGATATTTTGCAGAGTTAGTTATTAATTTACACATTAATCAAATCAATGAGAATAATTAGAATCAGTTAAGTGGACTTACTTGTTAAGTTCTGCAATGTGGTGACAGTGGAAACTTGATGGCACTTCTTGGTAACACCACCATGTTAGTATATTTGGATGAAAGAAATATACTTTTAAGGGGATGAAAAAGAAGTGATCATTATCGTAGAGAATTGACCCTAGCTCATATGTCTAATAACTTTGTGTTATGTTGGTGTGATTAGGATCAAATGGTCGACATCCAACTTGACCCTTTGTTGGACATCTTCTCGACCTTTTTATGCGGATATTCCCCTCATGAACACACAAAATCTTTTATCTCTTTTTTTTGAAAACTATGCCTAGAGTTGGCAATTTTAACTTATTACTTATTAATTCGTCCATAAATTAATGGATTGAGTACCTATATTAATTAATATAGGTTTTAAATGGATTGGGTACTATCATTCATTTTAATTATGTGAGTTAATATGGATTACAAATGGGTACTTATTCGGTTGAGTATTGATCTTTTTATTAAATAACACAAGTAATAAAATTAAATAAATATACTAATATATCAAAAAATACACACACTATTACGCCAAAAAATATACACATATACACCAATACACCAAAACATACACATATTAGTACACCAAAAATACACACTAATATACCACCCATGACCCACGAGTCAACCCATGACCCACATGTTGACCCACCACCCATGACCTGTGTGAGTTGACTCATACCTATGGGTTGACCCATAACTCATAACTCACAATCACCCTGATCCATTATCTGTGTATTTTTTTATTAAATACATTTTAGTTTTTGTGTTAGTATATGTGTGTGTATTTTAGTGTATATATTTTTAGTGTTTTAGTAAATTAGTGTGTGTGTATGTTTGTATTTTGGTGTACTACTAATATGTGTGTGTGTGTGTGTGTTTTGATGTACTAATGTGTTTATTAAGAATTTTAATTATTTTATGGGTTAATTTGTTTAACTCAACCTGTTATAAATCTAACCCATTATAACTCATTTACTACATGAGCGAAAAATGAATTAGATTTATTTGAACCTAATTTAATTTAACCTAACTTATAACCAACCTAACCCACCCATTTGCCACTCTAATATGACTCACTCCCTTAGACTGTTCGGTGCTTCTATCTACTCTTATTCTTACTTTAATGAATCCTCAAACTCTAGTCGGACTCCAATGAATTGCCTAGTTCTGATAAATCTCTTAAAAGTTTGCTTCATTTGACTATATTCTAATGATAAATCCTAATCAACTTGTGGTCGATGAACCCCCAAATTCATCCCCCAACAAATTATGTATTTATTTTTTATTTTTTTGTATTTTATATTTATTGTCCATTATCTTAGACATGTTACGTAACAAAAAATTGATGAGTTTTTTCCCCATTCGATAACAGTACTTTGCTAGTGAGTCATGATATTTCTCGTACTCTGTGCAATAGTGAAAAGTGGAGGCTAGATTTTTTTAATAAAATAATCCTAATTATTTCATTGGACAAGTGAAACTCCAATTATTTATATGTATGACGATAATTCTAGTTTCTCTCCCTGCAGCTCATTACAAATATTGAATATAAAAGAAACAGTAAAATAATTACATTTATGCTTTGGGTAGCCAGCAAAAATCACTTACGTAGCACATCCCCCCCCCCCCCCCCCCCACCGGTTCTCTTTTTTTTTTTTTTACAGGACTATGGAGTTAAATTGTTTTTGTATCGTACACAATACCTAGTTGATGTTGTCAACGAAAAGGTGGGTCGGGTTTTGAAACTTGACTCGATCCAAAATGGCAATGCCTGGAGAGGAATGGACATGCTGATTTTCAACACGTGGCATTGGTGGACCCACAATGGAAGAAGCAAACCGTAAGATTTTTTTATTGTTCAGTACTGAATTCTCTCAAATTTTTATTATTTATATTATCTGTCAAAATATACAATAAATTTTATTTTATTCACGTAATTCTCTTAATAATATTTGAGGGATCATGTCGAATTAAGAAAATTGCCGGAATCTAATTACAGAATGAGTCTCGATTTATTTTTTTTATGGGCTATAATTTAAAAATAATTTTATGACGGAGGCATAATTCAATGAACTATATTGCAGATGGGATTACATGCAAGAAGGGGCCACATTGCATAAAGATATGAACCGCTTGATTGCTTACTATAAAGGGTTGACTACGTGGGCCAGATGGGTTAACATAAACGTTGATCCTTCCAAAACCAAAGTCTTCTTCCAAGGAATTTCTCCCACTCATTACGAGTAAGCAAATTCCCCTTTCCATCATTCTATTAATATAGTGTGTCTTCAAAGTAATATGTGGTCCAAACCCTATGACTCGCTTAAAAATGAAATTCTACACGTTACACTCACTATGGTTCTGTAGACGACTACAAAATGAAACCAAAAAAAAAAAAGATGTCAAGTAATTGTGTTCCAGAATTGGACATGTTGATTTTCATACGCGAATCCTCTACCCATACATCAAAAAATGAAAATATAAGTATTATGAGCGTGTTGATGAGAGGTGTACTTACTTAATGATAGTTTGTTTCACCAGAGGCGGGGACTGGAATGAACCATCAAAATCATGCACTAGAGAGAGACAACCATTCTTCGGTTCAAGGTACCCCGCAGGCACACCTTTGGCTGCCATTGTCGTCAACAAAGTGTTGAGCAGGATCAAAAAGCCAGTGTATTTACTCGACATAACAACGCTCTCACAATATCGAAAGGATGCACACCCCACTTATTACAGTGGTGATCATCCCGGCTTGGACTGCAGCCACTGGTGTCTCCCCGGATTACCCGATACTTGGAACCAGCTCCTCTATGCAGCTCTCATTAGTTGATGAACGCTATTCTAATTTGTTCGTTCGAAAGAAAAAATCATTGTTTCGATGATACAAATTGTATTCCATTTTCTCATATGTAGGTAGCAATAAGGGCGTTGCTTCAATTGTAATGTAACTGATTATTTTGCCCAAAGTTACCTGGATTCAGAAACAAATATTGTAAAAGTGTCGGACGTTATACCGGTATATCATTATTAATAGTCAAATTTGAAGTGTTTAGCATGAATTAATTTTGAATTTGCTAGATTCATTTTTATTGGGTCGGATTTTTTATTTTTTTATTCTTTTTTGTGGGTGAAGGGAGGGGGTCGATCGTAAGAGAAGAAGTGGTTCTTGCGAATTGCCTATGTGCCTAGATAAACCCCTTGAACCTGAGATCATTTCTTTCATGTATAAGAAACAAGTGGAACATCGAGTGATAATTTCTGATCAAAAAAACAAAACATCGAGTGACAAACTTAAAATTAATAAAACTTAACGATTAAATACGTAACCATTGAGAGTTTGAAGTTCGACTCTGAAAAGATTTAATCCAGAAATGCTAGTAGATTGAAATGTCCCTCCTCATGTAATAGCTTGACAAAAAATTTTATTGGGAACTTGAGTGGAACTAATATGAGTTTGATAGTGATATACTAAAAAGATAAGCAATATTAGAAAAATATTTGTTCCCATGCTGAGATATGATCACTTTGACTAAGGCGGGCTGATCTGATGACAGATGGCAACGCCCACTGATCTACCTTCGGGTAGGCCAAATCACAGGTGTACGCACCCGAATAGATGTAGACGCTGAATCACTCACTAGACTCTCCACAAGCCCAACACGTTGCATTAGTATTATGCACCACATGTTCAACCTCAACCTACTTGGATAAACTCAAACCGTCCCAGTCTCGGACACAGGTGTTTAAATCCTTCTTCCTCATCTACAAGAGCCTGGTAAAGACGGAAGTTCAGTAATGCTTGGACAAGAAGGAGGAGAGTCTGGTAAAGAAAGAACTACAGAGATGAATGAAAGAGAAGGTGCTAAGGAGGAGAGAGAAGGGCTTTCTTTGGACGAAATCTCAAAGTACAGAGCGACTGCTCAGCAGAATTCCATGGAAGCCATTAGGGCTGCGGAAGAGAAGTACGCAAAGAATAAAGAATCAAGCGAGTCGGCGTTGCGAAACGAAAAGGAATCTGAAGGTCGTAGCCTTGGTGCTGGAACCGGTCGTGGTGCCGAGAAGGTTGCCCATGCAAAAGACTAATAGGTTTTAAACGTGTTTCGGTACATTTCAATGTAATGAGATGTGAATAAGAATAACGGGAATTTTTGGGAAATACTTTTTATCTCAAATGAATAAGAACCTTGAATGAGTGGTTCTATTGAAAAATGACCCAAATATTTCTACTGATTTGGTATGGTATTCAATTTAGGATCCTTCTTAATTTCTTGTGGACTTGTCTGATTGCCAAGTCCATCTGGGATTGGAAAAGGAACAGATTGTTGTAAAAATCTTGGGTACAGCTCTTCCAGGGGAGAAAATATTCATTGCAATGCCACATTATGTCATCACCGTATATGGCATGATCATCCAGTTAAAAGACAAGAAATAGGTAAAATAGATTTCACTAATTTTGTGTTACCGATGGATCCGGTTACTGATAGTTAAGAAAATATCTGGACGACACCATATACCGTGATGATGTGATGTCACCGTTTCATTGAATATTGACTCCTTCCGGTGGTGCTGCTTTCTTAAATGGTGAAACGTTAGTGGTTCTGTTTAGGGGAACAGCACCCTGCAGCACTGTAGAGGATCCTCGCCCAAAAATCTTTATGAATAGCAATATGAATTGGCTGTGTAAGGCAAAAATCCGTATCTGAAAAAATGGATATTGAAACATAATATTTGAGCACTCAGAGTCTCTCCTCCTTACAAAACGAACAGGCAGTCAAAACAGTGAAACTGAAGGAAGACACTTTGATCTTTGAATCAACACGAAACTGAATAAATTAACAGTTAATTCACCGGAAAAAGAGAGTGTATCTTAATCTTATATTAAGCCTGTTCAGATGGGTTTTATTGCTACGCAGTTTTATGCTGGAATAGAGTGAAAATGAAAATGGATAAAATTGTATTACTATTTCCATGTTTAGTAATTATTTGGGATATTAAATAATTTTTATTGAAATGGAATAAAAATTGAATTTTTTTTAATAGTCTGGAATGAAATCTAACAATAATCATATTTTTAACATCTCCCATATAATAAGTACACCTATTAGTTTTAACCTGAAAAACAAGATAAAATTCAAAATTCCTACACTCATATTTTAGTTCGTTGGCAAAAATAACAAACAAAACATGAGAGAAAAAAAATTTCACTAATATTTTTTGAAGAAAAGGTGACTTAAAATTTTCTACGTAAACGCCTAATTTTAATCGAAGAAATATTTTCTCAAGAAAGGAAATATTTTTCTTTCGAAGTTAGATTTTAATTTATTAAATTACCTACAAATTCAATGGAATTTAAAATACATACAATCATAAAATATCAAAATACCTAAAAAAACAATCATAATTTGATTCCAACTCCAAACTTTAATAAATAGAAATTGACATATAAATAAAATTTTTACATATCAAATCAACATAAATTATTCAGTTTAATAAAGCCCATTGTGCATCACTTGCTTTGTCACTTATAGCCATTCAATTTAACTTATTGTTGCCATCCAATTTAGAAGAACTGCTTCGGTCTATCCTAGATCACGTAGAGCAGGAGCGGGAGTGAGAGCGAAAGTGATAAAATTCACAAAAATCTAAGAGCATAAGTGCTTTGAGAGCGTAATATTTTATATATACATGTATGCATACAAACAAAAAAAACTATATTTGAAAGTTCAATTTTAGGCACAACATAAATATGTGACAGATTCCATATTTTTTCCAAATTCACGAGTTCTCAAAAGTGTCATTTCATCTATCTTTAATCATTGTTAATAATGGAGCGATAAGTGATTGACGATGGGGCCAGGGTTTGGGAGGCTGGTAAACAAGGGGGGAGAATTCCATGGAATTAGATGGAGTGATCCTTAGTGGGAATCAAACAGGTTATGCTGTTTTAAGAAAGAGAGTAACCTGTTTTGTTTGTGTTTGTTAGAGAGAGAGAGCGCAGGGGAGAGGGGGGGGGGGGGGGGGGGGAACTCGATGTCACAAAATCAGGGATAAATCGCTCGAGGGAGAAACTCGAGATAGGTGCAAAATTCTTTATGCTGCCCTTCAATAAGAAATAAAAGTCCATTATTCAGCACACACTAATTCCTACTGTCGGTTGAATAGCCTTCATATGTGAGATTCAAAACCTGATTAATGCGCCTTAAAAGCCTTCTTGTCGAGCCTTGTTAAGTTTCACAATTATAGGGGGATAATGTATGGTACCACTCCCAAAGCGGGCTTTAGCGTTTGCTCGCCAAAGCATGAACTGATCTAGCTATAATTCCAACTACAGCAATGGAAACAAAGTAAGAAAATTCACCCAACATTGGACCAAGATACTACACCTTAAACACTTGGTTTTTCTTTAACCAAACCGGGGAGAGAATTAGTTGAGGTATGTATAAGATAGTTCGCACACCCTCAACCGTTGAACAAAAAACAAAAAAAAGACTTGGTTCTTGTTTTATACCCTTCAACCTTATGCGAAATTTGGCTCTGACTTTCCCTGCCCCTCCCTTTCGAATGATTTAATTTAATTTATCATTTCACTCTATCTATACCCAACCATGAACCTTTGTTCCAGGTGTCCATACCTTGGGACTTTGTGTTCATAATGATGTCATGTTACCTTAAGTGATATGGAGGAAGAAATCTTGATTGCACCTTTGTGTACTCAATGCTCGTGGTAAAACTTCAAATTGTTGCACAAAATCAAATGAGTCTGATGGCTTTATTGATCATTATAAAGCCCGTTTTGTTGCTATTGGTTTCCATCAACAAGAAGTTGTGGACTATACTGAGACATTTATCCTGTTTGGGAAGCATACTACTGTACAGACTATTTTGTCTCTTGCCGTACATAAAAAATGGTCCATTCGCCAATTCGGAGTGAAAAAGCTTTTTCTTCATAGTCATCTTACCGAATAAGTATATATGCATCAGCAAAAAGGTTATGTTAATCCAACATTTTTGGATCATGTGTTTCAACTCCATCAACTTCTATTTCTGGTTCAAAATAGGCTTTGATGCTTGGTTCAAGCTTGTTTCAAATTATCTTGAGGATTTTGGTTTCGTTGAGTTGAAGGCTTTTCATTTGTCTTACTCATTTATGTTGATGACATACTCATCACCGGTAATAGTGAGAGTTATTTCTCACAACTTGTTCAGACTCTCCGGAAACAATTCTCTATGAAAGATCTTGGTCCACTTAATTATTTTGTTGGGTCTTGAAGTCTGTGTTATGTATTCCGGGTTATACCTTAAGATAAGTATGTTGTTGATCTTCTGTGCAGAACAAAAATGCATGCGGTGAAACCAATTTTGTGCCCAACCCCCAGTGGTAAAATTGGCAGCTACTGATGCAGAGAATCTACATAAAGAAACTGAGTATCGTCATTTGGTTGGTGTTCTTCAATACTTATCCGTCACTAGCCTTGATTTGGCCTATTCTGTTAAACAAGCGTGCCAAAGCCAATTTATATACAAACCGAGCATTGTTCACTGGATAGTCGTGAAACGTATTTTACATTATCTTAAAGGTACATTTAATCATGGTCTTTTGTTTCAACTTGGCTCCCTATAGCTACAAGCTTACTTAGATGCCGGAATCAAGATGATCGTCACTCCACCGGGGGATATTGTGTTTTTCTTGGCCATAATCTTATTTCTTGGAATGCGAAAAAGAAACCCACAGAATATTGTCAATTAGCTCACACCCCTGCCAAAAATTTCTTGGTTACCTTCCTTATTCATATATCTTCGCATCTTCTCTCTACTCTTTTCATTTGGTGTGACAAAAGCTCTATTTCCCTTGCTTCCACTGCCATATTTTATACTCCAATTAAACACTTTGATGTGGATTGCCACTATATATGTTTATGATAAGGTTGTTTGGAATGAATTCGATGTTCAATACTGCACAAGTGTTTTCCTACAATAATTTGAGATAGCTTGTCTCAGAGTGAGATGGATGAGATTCCTGAAAAACAAGGAACGATGTCAGAAAGGGATAGGGAGTGCACCTGGCTTATCCCCTCTAACGCTTAAGTCAGTTGATGCTCAAGATTGAGAGGATAAGTGTAAAATGCAATTCCAGTTCAACATGCAAACATGTGTTTTGTTTCATTCGAGTGTTTATACCTTTGAGTATGATGACATGGCAACAACTTCAGTACCAAATCTAGGCCTGGCAGCCTACTGTCATCAACCCACGTAATAAGTGCTCCCCTGTCAAGCCTCATTAATGCTTAAAGATGGGACAGTTGGGGTTAGATCCTTGGACCAGGCTAAGCATTCATAGCCTCAAGCCCCATAGACACCAACCCATCACGAACATCAAGTGCACTATTTCAAAGTACTCATGACCTAGCGCCGAGTATTCTAGGTGATGTGCTGAGTATTTAATTTTATACCCCCAAGGGCTATTCAATTTGGGAACAGTTACCAAAGAGACAGGAAAAACTAATGAAAATTCAAAAAAAGGTGACAAACGTGTGTGTAATAGCCCCCAAAATAGAGGTGTGCTTGAGAAGCCTACAACGGAAGGTTTGCCAGTCATAAGTTAACACATGGATGGTTGTAGTTAGCGAATTACATCTCCTAAATTTCCAAGGGACAAGACCAAGCAACGAACATCTTAGATTAAGCAAGTATGACCTACAAGGAGAGGAACATGTGCACAACCCTTCTCGAGAACGGTCGAAGTCGGGGTGTGGGACTTCATGTAGTGTGTTGATGTGACATGTGATCATTATCATCTTGCAATAGGAGACTCATAGTTAGCCGCCAGAAACAGAAGGCACAACCCTTATTAGAATCACATTTAAATTTATCAAAAAATCATTCAATATCAATCAATTTCAGTAAGATTTCATCAAATTAACCTAATTCTAAAATCCTCAAAAACCAATAAATTAACAACAAAGCACACACATGGTGCTGTGGGCATGGGGGTCAGGGGGATGGGCGTGAGTGTGTTTGGGTCGTGGCTGGTGGTTCGATTTAGTGTGAAGAAAGAGAGGTAGGCAGAGAAATAGAGAAGAAAATTCAAAAAAAAAATCTTAACAACCGAGATTCTGTGAGTTACAAGCACACACAGAGAGAGAGACTGAGTGTCTTGGCTGAGTTCAAGGCTTTGAGTGGTTGAGAGATAGATCAATTTGAGTTAGGGCTAAAATGGGAGGCAATTTGAAATCCTTCATTGATTTAGGGATAAAATTGGGGCAAATTTAAATCCATCGATCTAAAACGGAGAGAGACACAAAAAGGCAGAGAGAGAGAGATGAGAAGACTTACATCGATTGTTCATTGCTGAGATTGATTGCTTTGCTGAGTTCCAGACTTCGTCTACCTTGTCTGATGTCATCGGAGGTTGCCTGATGTAGATCTGGGTTAGGGGTGTGTCGTTAAAGCTCAAAGAGAGAGAAAGTGGAGAAGTATTGCCCTGTCCCCGTGAGTGAGTGAGTGGGTGAGAGAGAGAGAGAGAGAATGTGATTTAAATTTTATTTTAATTAAATCATGACAAAAGAGAGAGTGTATGAGAGACAATTTTGGGTGGGAAAGAAAACATTCAGGATCTATTGTCAAACATCGAATCAGATTTAGAAAAATTTAGATAAATCTAGACTGCAAAAAGCTAAAGTCATTTTATTTATATTTTGAAATTTAAATTGTATTATACTTTATTATATAGACTAGTTATTGATTGTGCCTGAAGGCACAACATAATAAAAAAAATGGTCAACAATAAATATATTTATATTCACACCCAAAATCAAATTACAAACATAAAGTAAAGAAAATAATTTAAGAACCAATTATAGTGGTGATGAACAGTGGTAGTGGTGGTGGTGAGAGATGGTGATAGCTGTGGTAGGTGGCGACGACCGTGGTGATGGTGGTAATTATGGGTGGCAATGGTGATGTTGGTGATGAATTTTTGGTGACGATGGTGGTAGTGACAGTCATGGGTGACGACAGTAATGGTTGCGCGCGACGGTGATGGTGGATGGCATTGGTGGTGGTGGGGCGATGACGGTGGTGGGTAGTGATGATAGAGGTGGTGGACGATGATGAGTGCTTTTAGACGACAGTGTGATGGGTTGTGATAAATAGCGGTGGTGGTAGTGGTAGGTGTGGTGAGGGTAGGTGACAATTGGTGGTGACAATGGTGGGCGATGACAATTGGTGGTGGTAAGTTTGATGGGGGTGGGTGACAGTAACTGGCGACAATGGTGGGCAATGATGGGTGGAGGTGGGTTTGTGATAGTGGGGGGCGATGGGTGGTGATGAGAAACAATGGTAGTGGTGGGAGTTGACAGTGGGCGATGGTGATAACAGTAATAAATATAAGAATGAGATGAAAATTGTGGTGGGTGGTGGCGATAGACAACGACAAAAGTAATCGATGGTGGGGCAATGGCGATGGTATGGGTGGTGGTGGTGGGGGTGGGATGGCAACAGTGGTGGCGGTAGGGAGGCGGCAACGGTGGTGGGGCGGTTGGTGTGGTGGTGGTGGTGGGGGTGGCGATAATGGTGTTGGCAATGACAGTGGTGGAGGTGGTGATTGTTAAGGCAGAGGTGGTGATGGGGTAGCGTCGGTGGCGACGGTGGTAGTGGTGATGGTGGTGGGGGTGGTAGTGATGGAGTGGTTCCAAATATTATATTTTTTTAAAAAAGTATTCATAAGTAGTTATTAGTTCTAGAAGAACTTTTAAAAAGTCATTACAAACATACTCTTAGAGGCTTGTTTTTCCTATTAATTTGAGGTGTTAATATTAATTGTCAGATTAATTTTTTAGAGTAAAATTTAAAGAAATCTCAATCGCGAAAAATAAAAGTTATTTTGTTTATCTTTTGAGATTTGAATTGTATTGTACTTTATTATATAAATATTAAAATATAATATTAGAAAACTAATATAACAATTAAAACTTATGATAAGTTATAATACCAAATTAGATATCAAAATAAAATTTTTAGTATTGAATAAGAACAAGTTATGGTTATGGTTACTCATTTTTCAACATGAACCCGTAAATGATATGACTCGTTAACATGAATAATAAATGGATTAAGTCAGTGTTAAACACGAAATTGACACAATTAACACGTTTAATTAGTATTATAAGAATAAAATGTCAATTTTTATTATATTTTACTAATCGTTGCACATAAATAATTTTTGTATATAAAATATTAGTAAAAAAGTTTTAGATATATGTGTACCTAAATTAAATATCATCTGAAGTTTATAAAACTTTGTGTTTTTATTACTCGTATTATATTATAGAATTCAGAAAAAAAAAAAATTATATTCCCAACAATTCTTTGTTCTATCTATAAGAAAAAAAAAAGATAAAAATAATTCATTTTAAAATTCATTTGATTAGGTTTCAATAGAGAATTCATTGAATAAAATAACAATAATTATTAATATTCTAATCAATGCTTATTTTTAAACGGTAACATAGTCAATTAAAAAGTTTCATAGATATTAATATTTATAAATAGAGAATAGAGAATTAAAAAAAATATTAAGGGCAATTTGGAGATTTAAACATATAAGAATATGATGATAATTGAGAAACTTAACTATGGAAGGATATTATGATATTTAAAATTATTTATAAGGGTAAAATAGTGAATGAAATTTTTTTATGCTAAGGTACTTTTATGGTAGTATAGATAGTTATTTATTAAATTAATTTTTAGTTTATTACTTTATAGAAAAAGTATGAGCATAGATCTGATTAAGTGATAATAAAATTTTATACTTAAATTTGAATGTTAAATTTTTTTTATTCACCGGTTATATAAGTTAATACGAACACGACATGATTGCCACCTCTAGACACTACCTCATGCTTATTTTAGCAACCATGGTTGGAACTTCCCTCAGTAGATAGTAGTGAACGAATTGGTGACCCCATTATACCTTTATTATCTTAATGTACTATTTACATATTGAAATGCATCTAAATCCCTTGTATAAAATAGTAAGTAAAATATGTTTTCATTTTCTAAAGAAAATACTTTTTTCTTAAAAAGGACTATTTGAAAAAACATTATTAAATGATACGTTAGTTTGTAGAAATGTATGCAAGAACTTGCTTCATTTCTAGTGCACCAAAGAGGTGTCCTTTTGACATTGTTCAACTTTTTCTCCTCTTCCAAAAGGTGGCCAAGCTTTCGGAAAGTAAAGATGAATTGCATATCAAAAGAGATACAAATGCAGGGGCATCCCCATGGTATTATAAAGTATGAAAAAACAAATCTATGGGAGGTGTGAGAAAATAGCTACACCTCAGATAGATTTGTCAAAAAAAGTTTCATACAAAAGGAAGCAGAAAACATTATGATGAAACTGGAAACTTACACAATACAGTTATTTGGGAGTTGCAGTTTTTCAGAAAATGACAAGATTCAACTAAGAGCTTTTGAATTTTAGAGATGCAAGTCTGTCCCTTACAGTTTGTAGCATGGCTTTGAAGATTGTGCTTGGATCCTTTGCCTTGTTAGTGAAAATTCTGGTGTTTCTTTCCATCCATAGATAGTAGACAGCAGTTGAGAGACTACTTTTGAAGGCCTGTGAATAATGACTTCCCTTTCTAGTGATGTGTAGCCCATGAGGCAAAATTAGTCCAAGGCATGCATTGCCAAGAGAAGTTAAAGTGTTGGGTGAGTAAACTCCAGACTCTCTTAGAATATTGGCACTCAAAGAATAGGTGAAAATGAGACTCAATACCTTCACCACATAACACACACTCCAGGTCTTGGTGAGGGGCATAAACATGAATTCTGTCCTTTGTTTTCAGTCTCTTCCTGATTGCAATCCAAAGGATGAAACTTAGTCTAGGAACATATTGACTATACCAGACAAGTCCATGCCAAGGGACCACCTCAACCTTTGTTCTAAGATGTTCCCATGCAGCTTTTGAAGAAAAGGAACCATTGGAGGTGAGGGACCACTTCACTATGTCAAATGCATTCTGGTTTGGCAAATAAAGGGGCATGGAGTTTGAAATTTTGAAAGCTTTCCCGATGGATATGGTGGCTATCTCCATTGATTGTTATGAATGATGGCGCTGACTTTTGTTGCCATTGAGGTGTTTATGGACTGGAGGATGCTCTGGTCATATCTCTAAAGCAAAGGCCCCAGTGGATGCCAATTGTGAAGCCAAAGAAATGTGTCATTTCCATTCCCAATGTTGTGGAGGAGGAAAGGTTCAAAGGCTTCCCTCATCTTAAGCAAATTGAGCCAATTCCATGAGCAGCATTGTGGATTCTTGACATCCTAGAGAGATTTCCCTTTTAAATGAAAAATGTGGATCCACTTGACCCTGAGGTTGTGTCTATCATGAAACAACTTCCATAGATGTTTGAAGAAGATGGTTGTATTCCATTCTTTAAGCATTCTAATTGCAGCGGAGGTTCTCAGTTATGTGCCTGACCATTAGAAGGCTCTCATTATCTGATCCATCTTATCACAAGTTTGCTGTGATAGTGCCAATTGTGAAGCCCAAAAGATTTGAATGCTACTAAGTACTTAAGTTATAAGCTGAAGTCTACCTGCATAAGACAGAAAATTGATATTGTAGGAACTCTGGGTATTCATTTAAATTGCAAGCACTTAATGACAAAACCTCGAACTTCGGAGGAGTAGTAACATTGACACTGGTATGAGTTAACACTGATAATTTGTTGTCTGACGGTTGGAAAACACAAAGATTTTTTAGCTTAAAAACACATGTTTGTATCCACAATCCCACTCAAGTAATTGTGATCTAGATCAAGATGTGTAAGATTATTGAGTGCCCAAAATAATTGGGGAATCGAACCGTGGAAATTATTGTCAGCTAACCTTAGGTCAGTTAGTTGGGTAAGGTTACCAAGGGAAGAAGGCATTGAACCTATGAAATTACATTGGACACCTTTAAGGACTTTAGATTTGCAATGGAGTCTGGTAGTTTTCTAGAGAAACTGGTGGCAAAAAGTCTCAAGTACTCAAGTTGGCTACTTTGGTTAAATTCAAGCAAAGAACCAATGAGATCATGATTATAATGCACATGTAGAGCTTGTATATTTGGCAGGTGGAATGTAGCTATTGGGAATTCACCATAAAGCCCACAATCACTCAGAAAATAAAGATGTGAGAGATGTTAAATTCGCCAAGATATTGAGTATTTCAGAAGATATATTCACCTAAGACAGAGAAAGTTCTTCTAGGCTAGATAGGTTCTGAACTACATTCCTTAGACTGGGTTTTTCAAGTTTCAGCAGATTTTTACGAGACAAGGGGTCCTCATTGAAGGATAGATCAATAGAAGTTAACTTGGATAGATTCAAATTTTTGCTGATGGGATTTGACCAAAAAATACAGATTTAGTTAAATTGAGACTTGTTAAACCAGAAAGGTGGCCAATTCCAGATGAAATTTGGGAGTAATTGAAGTGGTTGTCTGCAAGGTTAAGCGAGACGGAATAGACTACTATTGGAATTGATGGAACCATAGAGATGACTGCTACTAAGGTCAAGGCTAATCACATGACCTGAGTTCTCATCACACTTGACTCCATCTCACAAACAACAATCACCATTACTATTTCCTTGGAGCCTCCAAGAATCAACCTTTGGATAAGCAGAAGGATCGCTAGACACTTTCTTGTCAATTAAAAGGCTTTGCTTGAGCTGCAACAGGGCATCTCTCTCTTGGTCATGGCATAGTTGGTACTTGGAAGAGGAACATTTAGTTAATGTAATATAATGAGAACTCAACAGAATGAAGAGCAAGTGCATGAACATTGATAGATCAAAAGAAGTTGCCATAATGTCTAACCTTCTTACAATATCATGAGCAATTCAAGAGAACTTTTGAGCGTGGATTACATAGTATGTGAGTTAGAAAAAAAACACAAGTGCTGTGAAACAAGGCCTACATAGAATGCTAGGTGCATGGATTAGTTTTTGCATGCAACAAAATATGTCAAATCATCCCCCACAAACAAAAATCCATGAAATCAGAAAGGGTGGTATGACATGTTGATAGCAAAATCTGGTGAGACAAGATCAAGATAATTATAAATCGTGAGGTTCTCATTTGAATCTCAAAAAATACTTACTTTCCAAAACAAAACAATTCAATTTCGAGCTCTCCAATAATCCTAATATTTTCCCTAATAAAATATCAATTACCAATTACTTGGGGGTCTTTTTTTTTTATCAAGGGAAATAATAGAAATGAAAGAAAGGAGCAAAAAATTCAACTTATTATGATTTTGTTTAGCAAGTACCGGCAGAAAGTGCAAGACGTTAAAGGTTTCCATACAACCCAACTAAGCTTGTAACATCCACTTTCAATTTCCTTCAAAAATTACACAAAAATTTATTTTTCGATGAAAATGGCTAAATTTTATCCACATAGAGTCTTCATTCCCGCATCTTCTTAATTTGGATACAAAGTTAATTTGTGACCATGAATAGGGTAGCTAAATTATTTTGAATGCATAATTGAGTGATAGTCCACATGCGACTATGGAGTTTTCAACACCAAAGTAAGAGAGATAATCTTACCTTTTATTTGCAACATAAATTTGATTCCAATTTGGTATCCCTAAACAAAAAGCTCATAATTTCAGCCTCTATATCCAAATTAAAAGTACCATCATCAGATAAGTAATACATTGGTCACCCTCATAATGACTTAATTACCCTAGACACTTAGATAGAGTAGGAAATGAAAAAATGGTGCTATTGTACAGGAGGGCCAAACCAACCTTAATTGTTTTTTAGAAAGTCACTACTGATATGACTAGTTTTTATGGCCCAATTGTAATGTCTTTCAGAAAGCATCATATGGTGAGGCTTCACAACTTTGAGGCTCCATTGGACTTTAACACTTAAACTTGATGGTTAGATGGATATGAATATGGGATATAGATACAATATAATATGGATATTATCATATCGGTAAAATAAAAAATAAAAATTGGATATGACTATGGTAAGATATGTCAATAAATAATAATATTTCTACATTACTTATACTATATTTTTTGTCATGAAATAGTTTCCTTTGCATAAGTGTTAAATATTTTTGACTGTATGCATATTAATTGTGAATATTAAAATTTTCATCTGATTGATAAAAATAAATAAACTTTAGTCATTCTGGTACCTTGATAGAAAACTCTTTTAAAACATCATATATATGGTAATTTGTTTATTGGATATTAAAGTTGGTTTTCTTGTTTTCACTTTCAAGATGGGTGAAATCTTAAACAAGAGAGTAATGGTAGGCTATAAAAGGTTCTTGTTCAATAAATAAAATGCCAAATATGTGAGTCATTTCGATATCAAAACTATATTTTTTCTTTCAGAATAATTTCATATTTCTATATTAAAATAATTATTTAATTTACTTCAATGCCCTATTTTTTTATAAAGAAAATGATATATTTAGTCCCCATGTTTCTCTGCATATCCTTGGAGTAGAAATCATATATAATTGACGTATTTTTAAGGTATCAACAAATATTTTTAAAATATTCAAGATGTATTATCAAGTCATAACTAAGACATATTTGTATCGATACATGTCAGACCATATCTGAGACATTTGTATATTCGATACATTTCCTATTCCTTTTGTTTAGTTCCGGAAACTCTTTATAATTTATTCCTTTTATTTAGTTCCGGCTCTAAACTACACATAAAACACACACACACACACACACACACACACACACAAATGAGTATATGGGCTAAGTTGAAACAAGTGCGTGGGGTTTCCAGTATATTTTAATGGAAAATTGGGTAGATAGGGCTGATTGTTACAATCCTAAAAGTGTGATTGTAAATTTGAAAAAAAATTGATTTTCTTCAGACAAACTAAATTAATATCAATTTTCCATAATATAAAGACCATGGAGATTTTTATATGCAAGATTCGATTTTTATACAAGGGTAACTTAGATTTGGCCGTGCAAACTTGATGAGTACATGAATACGAATATAGAATACTGATACAATTTAATATGGTTGACACTACGGTAATATATGAAAAGTAAGACACAACAATTATAAGATACGCCAATAAATATCCTTTTTAGTTTAGATAACATTGGCGTTAGTCCTCGAAGTTACTCTAGTTGCCCCTATAAGTCATTTCATCCCCATAAAGAAAAAACAAGATAAAAAATATGATGCCAATATTTTCTCAGTTCCATCACAAATTTTCTCACAAAATACACAAAAATTTTAGTTTAGACACTCTCCAATGATCATGATATTTTCTTGGATAGACTTATTTAGGGACTATTCAATATCCAGATACCAAGTCTGTTACATGGATAGAAGAGTTTGGAGGATGACTACAATGCACCACAACAAACTTAAAAGTGGCCTCGTCATTTTAACCGCAACTTCATTTGAGCCGACAATTTCATTCAATATCGGTGGCTCAAGGGCCTTTCTATCTACCACAAATGTTATTGTCACTCCAACTTACCAAATGAGGAAGAAGATGAGCAGTAGTCTTCTACAAATCAAATGGGGGTTGGAAATCATCTTGTCCAAAGTCAAGACGTCCAAAATGTTATTATCACACCAACTCGATGCCACAAATGTTATTCTCAATCATTCAGTTCATCGTGATTTTTCAAGTTAACCAATATAACTTGTTGCTTTTACAAAGTCACAAAGAGTTCATTAAAATAAATGAGAATTTTAGGATATAATGAATTAAAAGAAGACACATCTCTCAATAAAGAAGGAAATAGAACTACAAGTTTCCTATTTTGTTTTCTAATACTCAACTGAAAAATAATTGGGTTAATTACACTGGAGGTCCCTAAAATATGAAGTTTCTATCATTTTGGTCTTCAATATTTCAGTTGCATCAATTTAATCCCTAAAATATTAAATATATTTTTATATGGTCCCTCAAACAGACAACGCCTAAATTATTAATAATTTTTTATTATAAAATTAATACCAAAATATGGGCAAAAAAATAATTTAGATTACTCTTGATCAAATATTTACCCAAATTTTGGTCAAAGAGCTACTTAAACTACACAGTTTTAATCATAAGTTATTCAAATTTTGATCAAGAGCTACCCATATTACATGTTTTTGGTCAATAGCTACACAAATTTTGTTCAAGAACTACCCTAATTAAGTTTTGCCAATATTTAGGTATAAAGTGACAAATTTATAATAAAAAATCGTTAGCATTGTCTACTTGAGGGATTACATAGAAACATATTTAATATTTTATCAACAAAAATGATGCAATTGAAATATTGAGGAATAAAATGATGTAATTGAAATATTTGAGACCAAAATAAAACAAAATCTATACTTTAAGGGGACCTCATATATAATTAACCTAAAAATATTATCAAATCAAAATGGATGATTGGACTGCTGCGTCTCATTAGTTTATCTTGATGGATCCGTTGATCCAATAATTTGATAAATTTTTTTATAGACACCTCATTTCAAAATTCTGTTACATTTTCTCTTATGTGCCCTCCAAACCGAACACCCGGACTAATATCCTTTCAGCTCACCCCTTTGGCCTTCTTACCATTCAATGAATTACCCTGAAAAAAAAATTTACAAACTTTTTTGACCTCTGTCTATCTTTATGTTGATGCCTTATGCTCCATTTGATACGATAGAAAAATGGAAAGATAAAAAGTTAGAAAGATAGATAAAACATCATCTTTAGTAAGGAAAGAAAATAGGAAGGATGTACAGTCCGGGGCGCTACCACATACCACAAAATTTTTTAATTAAAACATTCAACATTCAATTTTCAGTACTTAATTTCCATTTTTATCAAACAAAAACTAACTGTTGAAGTTTATTTTTTCTTCTCAATTTTGTCCAGGAACTCTTTAAATCATAGGAATTTATTCCTTTTGTTTAATTCTAGTACTAAACCGCGCGTAACCAAAAAAAAATGAGTACATGAGCAAGTTAAAACAAGTGCATGGGGATTTTCAGTATGTTTTATTAGAAAGTTTGGTAGATAGGGTTGATTGTTATGATTCTAAGAGAATGATTATAAATTTAAAAAAAAATGATATTCTTGGGTCAAACTAAACTAATATCAATGTTCCAAAATGAAAGGACCATGAAATTCTTTTATATGTATGTTTCGATTTTTATAAAAGGGCCCCAACTATACTCCCTCATTTTCACATTGCCGCTTTAATGTCATGTTTCACCTTTGAACATGGTTATTAGCTTCACACTATCCAAATTTCAAAAAATCCTTATAAAATGGATAGAAAATTGTGTCTCTTTGTCTACCTAAACAGTGTGATTTTCTTTTACTTACTCTAACAAACATCTATTAATTTTAGGACAATGTTAAACCAATACAGGTAGTTAAGACGGCTAATATGAGAAACTCAATGGTGAAATGGTTGAAGTGAGATCAGACCCGAAAGTTAAAAATGCAAAGTATAATTACCCTCCAGAAAATGTGGAAGTGATTCACATGAAATTTTGTTCTTATCCATATGCATAGATTAGCTTCTGCATGCAACGAAATAAGTCCCCCTTTCCTTCTTAGTCACTGTACTCACTCCAGATCCAACTCTAAGTCAAGTCATCCCTGTGACATAATGTCTTTCTCAAACAAAAAAGTTGCAATGATCTTGACGGTTTGCTTGATAGAATTATCATTACAAATAAAATAGGAGGGATCATTGAAGCTCCGAATAATAAGTTTTTGTTACCATGCAAAGAAGAAAAGGAAAGACGACTATTATGGTCTTTTAACCTGTCAATGGGCCGTGTCATGTTGGGTTCATGACATGTCACATGTTTAGTAGGTTTATATCATATTATTCAAGTTCATGTCAATCCATTTTTTGAAATATCTAACGGATCTACCCGTTTAATACCCAAAAATTCGTTAAGGTTAAGCTCAAATCCATCAATTTGACAAGTCGTGTCTAAAATTATTGGGCTAACTTTAAACCCTAGAAATGGAAGATGGATTCATCTAAGGCAATTTGTTTCTTCCTAATTTCTTTGTCAATTACAGTGGCTCAAAGGCCCTCTTCGGAGCCACAAATGTTCTTGTCGCACAAACTTTTAGATGTGGAAGAAGACTAGTAATAATCAATTCATCCAAAGAGATGGGCACTGGGAATTATAGCGAAATTAATTAGATCCAAAATGATTGGTTTTTATCTTGGTTAAGGGTCTTCCGTCATTCATGCTTATAAAATATAATTTTTTTCTATTTATTTTTGGCCAAGTCATTGATGCAGCTTTATCTCTGCAATTGATAAGGTTTAAATAAATTCTTATTGAGAGGGAAAAGACACATTAATGCATGATTCAATTGACTAGGTTTAATGGCCCAATTGTGATGTCTTCCAGATGAGACCAGATTGTGAGGCTTGAAAATATATAGAAGCAAAAAATATGGCTTCGTTAGATTTGATGACTAGAAATTATCCGTGTCTAAACGTACTATATAAAAATAAAAATAAAAAAGCAATAGCCCAAGTTATATCAAACTTGATGTATGTTACAATTCTATACCACTCAAATCAAAATAATTGTTGTAACAAATTGTTTCCACCCAAAATAATAAAATTTGATGTGACACATGAAGATGATATAATGGTCAAAACAAAGTCAGTGAGAGTTCAAGCCTAACTAGACGATTCATTGCATGCTTTGATTATCTCAGGGTAGAGGCAATAATTAAATTCATGCCCGAAAAAGATGATTTTTGTTGTAGACTTTGATTCCCTCTTAGCATCCTAAACAATAAAGCTCATAATTTTTTAGTTTCCATCCAAATTAAAAGGACTATTGTTTTGAACATAATTTCACTTGAAAAATGAAAGAGAATTAGTTACCAAACATGTTGTGGTTATAAAAAACACGAAAAATAAAAATGAAATTAGAGTTACCAAACGGTCTCTTAGTTAGTTAGACAAATGAATAAGTGGGAAAGCCCATGAACAGATGGTAGTTTTGCCAACACCAATGAATAGAATCTACTTCATTCTATAGTTTTTGGCTTGAAGGTCCTTATCTTAACCACAAATGTTCTTGTCACAACAACGTCTAGATGGGGAAGAAGATCAGCATTAACGGTTGACCTAATGATCACTATTTTTGTTGTTGGGCCTAAAGGTTGTGGTTCGAATCTCATCGTCCCCTCCCTTAGAAATAATGTCAGACCCCAAAAAAAAAAAACTTCAATAAAGACGGCCACCGAAAATTACGCTCACAGTATTGAGGGTCCAATTCCAAAAAGTTGATTTAATCTCCAAGTTGGATGTTAAGTGTGTTGTTTTTGAGTAAAAATCATAATTGATTCCTAAGCTTTGTCTTTGATTTTAATTTAATCCCTGAACTTTTAATTGTCCCAATTTAAGCTCTCAACTATCAATTCCGTCTCAATTAAATCTTTCTATTAATTTTCACTATTACATCACTTTCGTCTACCACATTTGGAAGTTTGATTAACAAGAACATTTGTGGCTCTTAAGAATGCCTTTGAGCCAGTGGTATTGACAAAGAAATTACTTATTTTCGAAAAAACAAATTGCCTCAGATGAAATCCATCTTCCATTTCTATGGTTTAAAGTTAGCCCGGTAATTTTAGACAGAATCTGCAAAATTGATGGATTTGAGTTTAACTTTTACAATTTTTTGGGTATTAAATAGGGAGATCCGTTAGATATTTAAAATAAATGGATCGACATGAGCTCGAATAAGTATGACATAAACCTACTAAACATGGTTTATACAAGGCACAAACAAACTAAATACAATGCAAACCCGAACGAGCTAAATGTTTTGACATGACATGAACCTGATAAGACACAGCCCATTGATAGATTAGAAGACCATAGCAATCGTATTTCCTTATCTTCTCTGCATGGTAACAAAAACTTGTTATTCAGATCTTCAATGTTCCTTCCTATATTATTTGTAATGAAAATTCTATCAAGCAAATTGTGAGGATCATTGCAATTTTTTTGCTTGAGAAAGACATTATGTCACAGGGATAACTTGACTTAGAGTTGGATCTGGAGTGATTCCAACGATTAAGAAGGCAAAAGGGACCTGTTTTGTTGCATGCAGAAGCTATCTATGCATATGGACAACAACAATATTTCATGTGGGTAACTTCCACATTTTCCGGAGGGTAATTATATTTTGCATTTTTTACTTAGAGTCTAATCTCACTTTCAACCATTTCACCATCGAGTTTCTCACATTACCCATCTTAACTACTTGTATTGGTTTAGTATTGTCCCAAAATTAATAGATGTATGTTAGAGTATGTGGAACAAAATCACACTATTTAGGTAGACAAAGAGACACAAATTTCTATCCATTTTTGTAATAAATTTTTGCAATTTGGACAATGTGAAGCTAATAAACATGCTCGGAGGTGAAAACATGACATTACCTTTGTATAAAAATTGAATCTTGCATATAATAGCTTTGTTTGTGTTAATGTTTATTATTTTTTACTTTGTTTTTTTTTTGTATTGTCGATATTAAATTTTTTTTCAGGCATTATAATGGAAAACTCTTCCAAAACGTCAAATATATGACCAAAAATTCTGATTTTTTACTGTTTGTTTAACATGATAATGCTAGAAATTGTTAGAAACTAAATTCTTGGGTCCACAAAATTTTATAGTAACATGCAATTCTTGTTTTCTGCAAATTGTGTTGGAAATAATTTTTTTCTCGGGAAAGTTGAGCAGACATATCTAGTTTTCCACTTTGCTCATGTTTCCTCCAACGTTGGTTATTATCTATTGGATATAAATCTCTCTAATATAGATAAGGGTAATTTTTAAAAATTTCTTGTGCATTTTTTTTGCTAACCAAATACATGAAAGAAAATATTTTTTCTTTTCTTTTTCTTTTTTTTTTTTACTTTACTTTCTACTACTTTCACTTTTTGTGAACTAGGATTAGCAACGGGGTGAGTGTCAAGCACAATAAAATCACTGAAAAAATAAAATTTGTCCACTTGGACTAAAACATCCTCAACTACTCCCCTTGGTATTCTCACGATTCGGTGCACCAATTGAAGAATGATTGGGGTTGGCTTCAACTCTTCAAGTTCCAATTTTTGATACACCGAAAAGAATAGGAGGTTAACACTTGTTCCATACGACAATTTTTGATGGTTATAGCAATGATAGGGTAGTCAGGATCCTTGAACTTGCGAGGGGTGTTGGTCCTCAAAATAGAACTCACTTACTCAGTGAGGAATGCCTTATTGTACACATTCAATTTTCTCTTCACATTGCACAAGTCTTTCAATATCTTTGCACAAGAAGGTATTTGTTTTATGGCATCAAGGAGTGGAGTGTTTATCTTCACCTGCTTAAATATTTCAATAATGTTAGAATAGTAAGCCACTTTAGCTGATGGCTTCAAACATTGGGAAAAAGGGGGCGGGGATAGGACAATCATGCATATTTAAATCCACAATCTTTTGCTTTTCAAGTGTCTCATCCTCTTCGGATTTACTCTTAGTCTCTTTTTCTTTTTCATTGTGGCTTTTGGTGAGAGATTAGGAAAAATGGTTTTATCTATTTACTTTCCACTCCTAAGGGTGGTGACCGCCTTGAGTTGCTCATAACTCTCTTTGGTACCCTCAAACGATTTAATCACATGTTGATCCCTTGGTTTTTCTTGGGGTTGAGCGAAAATTTTTCTTTCTCTTGCTGGGCCAACCATATTACATTGGTCAATTTAGTGATTTGAGTCCGGATGTCATCAGAAATCGCGACAATTTGATTGTTGATTGTGGTTTGGCTTTGAATGAATTGATGCACGACATCCTCCAAAATTTTCTTGTGAGGAGGTTGGTAGGTTGGTGGGTTAGGTGGTCCTTCTTGACTAAACCCTTGTTGAGGTGGATTTTATGAAAACCCTTGTGGATTGGACCGTGGGTACTGGGAGCTAGATGAGGGGCCATGACCATGATACGATTGATTTTTCTTGGGTGGAATGAATGGTGAGAATGAGCCAGACCCATAAGGAATGGGGTTATTATTCTTCCAACTAAAGTTCGGGTGGTTGCACCATCCCGGATTGTGTGTGTTGGGGTGTGAAGAGAATGATTACCTATTTTGGTTGAAGGCATTCACTTGTTCATAATAAACCTCTTTGAGTGTCGGAACGTTTGGGCACTCCGAAATAGAATGCTCAACACTTTCACATATAGAGAAAAACTCATCGACGTTTGTAATGTTAGACACCTCATGCCTCCTATTCACCTCTTGACTCTCCACCTTGCAGGACAATTTCGTTATTTTTGTAAGCAAGTCTTCTTGGTCACACAAGTTATACATCCCCCTTCCACTTGGTTGGCTACCCGGACAAGACATTGGCACATCGGTGGGATCCATGATATCCCAAGATTAGGTATTTTTTGTCAATGTGTTAAAGTAGTCAAGGGCCTCATCGGGCTCTTTACTTAGAAACTCTCCGTTGCACATCCTGTCGATGAATTGTCGATGGCCCGGTGTAATTCCTTCGTAGAAGAAACTCACCAATTGTCATGGTTTGAATCCATGATGTGGAATGGAGTGTAACAAGTTTTTGTATCTATCCCAACATTGATAGAACTGTTCATTTGATTTTTTTCAAAAGTATTAGGATCAATTATCTATGGATTAAGGTAGAAACTATTTCTCAAATATACTCATTGAGGATTAGGGTTATTGTATGCATCTTTTTCATTCCAAGATTTATTTTTTGAATAAAATATATGCTTTGCATCCAAGATCTATCCATTCTTGATTTAGAAACCCTTTTTCTTGAAAAATACATGATTTGCTTCTAAGATCTATTTGTTATTGATAGAAAACCTAGTTCTTGATGCATAATCTTATCCATG
>CAUOFW020005595.1:0-26664 GCA_963454935.2 Ilex paraguariensis | reverse complement strand
TCAAAACTCCTAACTTTTTTTTTAATGATTATAAAACACATTTTGATTTGTTGTGATTTGAAATTTTTTGCAATTTAAATATGCAATCACACTAGCTTTTAGTATTTAAAATTGTCAGCCGATACAATATGTTGAATTATGGTTCACTTTGGAACCCTTATCGGAAATATAAAATAAAATTAGTTAAATATATGTATATGGATAATTGGATATATAATATGGGAAGCCACCTGGATAAGAGTAATAAAGTGAATCACGACCCAAAACAACGTACCAACTAAGTCTACTTCCAATGTACCGCGTATCAAAAAAAGTATCATGTTGCGTACGCGTGTCTATACCAAGTACTAAATTAAAGCCATAATCCAAATAACATGGCATGTGACCATTGCAGCTTTCACCCACTAGGGAAGCCTTTGGGACCTAGGGCTCATAGGCACTCCCTAAAGACGATCTCAATAGTCGGACCCCAATCCCACTAATTCATCAAAAGTAACTCAGAAGTCTCCTCCGCATGGATCAACCCTAGGACATAACTCTTATGGCCTCAATTCCGATATCAAATAAGGCGGTAAGCCAATTAACACAAAATCTCTAAACTGCCACAATATTCACATGCTTACAAAGGAATTCCATATTTCCATCATTATGTTGTTTTCCCTAAAATTCAATAACAGATACCAAAAATGAGGGTACAAGTACAACCCATGTAAACATGATGTTTAGAGTAGAAATCTCAATTTACTGGCAGTAGATATAACTCATTAAGCAAACAGAAGCAAACTCGACATAAACAAATTGAGCTTTGGGGTTCAACCCCCTCCAAAGATCATGAATTCCTCAATCTGTATGGAGTCCATGTGAGGTAAAATGTTTTCTGGATCGTGGGTCGCTTTGGTACGGGTACAGTACGATATTTTCTTAGGTATGCGGTACGATAGGGTAAAATTCGTTGGTATAGTATTTTAGGTCGCAATTTATTTTGGAACTCTTATCTACATCGTTTTTATTATTATACAACATTATATATCATAAAACATCCATAAACACTAAGTCAGCTACCATTTATCTTACATTTGTGCTCGATTTTCTATTATCTAAAACAATATATAATTATAAATCTATATACACATAGTTAAATAATATGTATTTTATATTTGTGCTATGCGTACAATTTGAAATTGCACATTTTGATGATCTAGATCATAAACTCACCTCATTCGAGATCAATGTACCCAGATTGTGGGTCGTCAGCAGTTTAGTAAATTTTGGTAACTACAGGCAAAGTAAGGTCACGTCTCTTCTCCTCCCAACTCTCTTCCTTATTTGGCTCATTTTGTAGAAGGTAACCAGCTAATTGAAGCCTCAATTGTCCATGGGATCTCCAAACCATTGACAATGGCAACTTGCAAGAGGATTTTCTCATCTTGGCATTCTCAATCTCTTTCACACACTCCATTCCCTCAAGACAAATGTATTTTATCTACATCTGGAATGAAGACACAAAGTAATTTCACCCTCTCCCACCTCCAAATATGCAAACCCAACATTCATGTTATCTTCAAAACCAAGTTTAGCAAGACCTCCTCTCTACAGTTGGATACATATCCGATACTGTGAAACAAATTGTAGATAGTTTTGAGATATGTCAAGTATAAGCAATCGATATTTTTTTTTTCTTTTTTTTTTTAAAAAAAAGGGGTGCAACACGAGGAATTCCCAAGGGTCCCATCCTGGTAATACGCAATCAATAAGTTGGGGTTAAGTAGAGGATATCCGACTGATGCATCTGGAATACGCAGGATATTCGACTATTAAGTTTAGGATACGTCGAACAAAATATATGATTTTCTTTAGTTTTAAAATAGCCTATTGAAGTAAATAAGTAGTTTGCTACAAAAGGATTTTTTTACTGAACGTGTCATGACTTACTGCCATTTTTTTTATTTTGTTTGTAAATGTAAAGACGAAGAAAGAAATTCTATCGCCTATTTATTAGAGCAACGAAGAATCAAAATTTCACTATATTTATTCATTTTTCCACTTCTTCTAAGTGCAAGATAAACCCCAAGGGGTTGTAGCTTTTTTTCAAGCCATTAGGGCTCTCCCTTCGCCACCCCTAGACCAACCCCATGGAGATGGTGTACAGGGTCAATACCTACGTACTCTTACTACAGGATGCATACCTAGCCAACGTTTGATTTGATTTATTTTCTTTCCCTCTTCACTATTCAATGAAGAGTCGTTTTGGTAAAATGTAAACACACTTTTATGAGAAACAATATAGACATAGTGGTTGGCTAACAATATACTATGCATAATAAGATCCTGCCTTGAGCCACACACATATTTATTGCGCACTTACCCCTTTTTCATTATATTTTAGAAAAAATTTGATACTTTATTATACTTTTTTATTTTTTAAAAAGAAAAATATATGCATTTGTGAAGACGTAATATGACCTCAAAATGGTTGATCAATTTCGTATAGTACTTTTTGAACAATACCTCTCATAACACCTCATTACTCTTAAATTTAAGATTTGACCCAACTAGGAAGTCAAAGCAAGAATCTGATATGAATAGCTTATGACAAACTGTTACATATTTGATGTTTTAGATGAGTTGTCCATCAAAATACCTGAATAATAACATTGATATTCTTTTTTGCCAATTAAGATTCATAGATTCCTTTACTATATCTTATACTATGTATTGCACTACAAATTATGTATGTTGCATGAATATTAGTTATTTTTAGTTGTATATCTTTAAATCATCAATACTAAATTTATAATATATTACAACAGATAAAATATACTTATTTATTGATGAATCATTGTATCCAGTGTCTATTTTTTTCAGATTTTGTCGAATCGCCATATCAATGTCGTGCCATAGCCGTATCCATATCCATGCTTTGTAGCAGATATCTAAGACTAAGGGGACCACAATATCAAAAGAACATGACAATAAGAGATGTAAACAAATCAAAGAGTCACAATGAAAAATGTAAAATGCAAGAAACAATAGAATCTTGATAAAAAAAAACTGACCCCTTCCCCCCTCCCTCCCCCTCCCCCCCCCCCCCAAAAAAAAAAAAAAAGCAAAACAAAACAAAATTGAGAAAAGAAGGAAAAATTAAGTCCACACACTCGAGGTGCATACCTTCAGATTGATAATAGCAACCTTGTTGGCTGGTGCAGAGAGCTGTTGACTAATGTAAGCCATGGATTTCAACATTGGCTCCAGGGTGGCCCTTGTAAGTCTAAATTGCACTTCTGTTTCTCCTGAAAGAGCCTTTCCATAATCTTGCAGCTGCAGATGGGGACGACAAAAGCAAAGAAGTGAAGGTTACCAAAATAAATAAGTTTTTCTTAATTAACTACGATAAGAACATCAAGAAAAACAATTATAGTACCCTCACAAGCATACCACAAGCAAAGTCTTATAGTGTCATGTATCCAATTTTTACAATGTATATCACATATTCACACTCATTATGGATGAAAGAAATGACCATATGATGAGGACAGATTCATTAAGAGTCTACCTACAAGTTTCCTGATATAGTAATGAATTAGAATGGCAACACTAGCTCCTCAAGGACTGAGAGATGGATTGGCTTCCACTTTTCCAATCAGAGAAAAACAATATATAATTTGAAATAAAGCAAATCACTACTAAAACATGGAAGAGATGATAACAGCACAGTAATCAATCCAAACTTATTTCCAATGACAAAATGAAACTTTAGAAGCACGCATGCATACCTTCAGGTTAATGACAGCTACTTTACTGGCTGATGTTGAGTTTTTATTTTCTATGACCCAAGTCATGGACTTAAAACAAGTGAGAACCACCTACATACATTAATGATAGACAAAAGAAGTAACCACCAAAATTCAAGATTAATTTTTAAAACACTAGCAAAACGAGGAAAACGTAAATTACATGTATAACATAAATAGCCAAAAAGACACCTCTAACTTCATACCGAATCATCCGGAAGGCCACCATCACGGTTAATAGCCACAGGGGCCATGCTTGGCTGATTCAAATCACCAATAGGAACTCCAACATCATTAAGATTAAAATGAGGCAGTATAGCATCTTGCTGAGGCCATAATTGTGGTGGACTCATACCGGAAGTTGATGTAGGGGTCTTCTTGTTACTGTCATCCTGAGTATTGCCGCTGCCCTGACAGGTAGGAGGTGTAACTTTAGCAACATTTTTCTTAACTGCAGCAATCTTCCTTGCACCCTCTCTGAGAGCACTGAGGGCTGCATCATAAGTCTCCACAGCAACTGCTCCTTCCTCTGCATATTTAATGGCTTTCCGGCATAGATTGTTGAAGCGCAAGGTCAGAGACTCGATACCCTGAGAATCCACATCTTGCTCCTCTGATCCAAGGCCAGGTCTGGCATTCCTTGTCCATCTCTTTAATATGTAGTGGGACGGAAGTGTGAGAATGTTTGTTACAGTGAATACAGTCAATATGTGCCTACAGAGAATGCCCGAGTACTCAAACATCTGACAGCTGCAGCTTGCTTTCATCTCTGAAATATTCAATGTGACTATGTATGCCTTGTGATCATGCTCATATTTTGCAACCCTAAATTTGCAAACCACCCCATCACCCTCAATCTTATTTGCAGTATAAACAAAAGTTTCAACTAATTCCTCTTGAAACTTAGCAAAAACTTTTCTGGTATAGAGGTTTGCCGCCTGTTGTTCCATTGGCGATGGTGTCTTCAGTACTGGTGTGGTGCAAATTGTGTCATATTCTGCTTCTATTTCCCTTTCTAATGAATTCTCTAAAGCCCTTTCATACTGCTTGAAGAAC
Organism: Ilex paraguariensis; assembly: GCA_963454935.2. Taxonomy (NCBI): domain Eukaryota; kingdom Viridiplantae; phylum Streptophyta; class Magnoliopsida; order Aquifoliales; family Aquifoliaceae; genus Ilex; species Ilex paraguariensis. Next base: position 21,817 of record CAUOFW020005595.1, on the reverse strand, counting down.
AATGGTAAGGTAGTTTGCTGATTCACATACCCATCGAAATAGGAGCTAACCCCATGGTTTGAGGACAGTGCACCAAAGAAAGTACCCCGAAAATAAACGGGGGCCCACTGCATGCGGGCGTTATATACTGCTTGGAGCCACTCATTTTTCTGGAGATCATACCTACCAAGGATAGAACCCCACGATGATTCAAATTCCTCAATCGTCTCAGAAAAGTTGATGCAGCTATAGAGCTCTCCATAGAAGGAAGGGTGAGCCAGATATACATGTGCCAACCTCTCCTGACCCTCTCGTAAGATGTGCCACTTACAAATGCAGTGACGAGTTTCTGGAAGCACCTGACTTACTGCTGCCTGAATTGCTCTATCTTGGTCAGTTGTTAAAGAAATGGGACGACAATCATTCATTGCAGATAACCATGTCTTAAAAAGCCAAGTAAAGGAAGACTCCGACTCATCCAAAAGTAATGCACAACCAAATAAAACCATTTGGCCGTGATGATTTACACCAGTGAACGGAGCGAATGGAACCTGAAACTGATTTGGTCTGTACATCGTGTCAAAGATAACAGCATCGCCAAAATGACTATAAGCTGTCCTTGATCTTGCATCAGCCCAAAAAACATTACTCATGCGATTGTCATCATCGAGTTGTATGGCATAATAAAAACCTGGATTTTCAGCCTGCATCTTCTTGAAATAGTTGAGGAGATTTTGAGCATCTCTTCCAAGAGTTCTCTTCCGGCTACAAGGTTGAACAAAATATGCAGGCCCAATACTCCTAGCTGGGAAATTTGTTTCAACTGGGGAGGCATTCCAAGCTCCTCGATTAGGATCATGCGCTACATGATTTCCATCCACGGAGACAATAACATCACTTGCAGCATCAAATGTTTCAGAAGCATTCTTTGCAGCACCGGCGAAATGCCTACGTGTTCGAAGGTAATGCACTTTGTTCTGACTGACAGTAGAATGGTTATGATCCTCCACAAATTTTGTCACAACCCAACTATCTGGGTCCTTTCTCTCTATTCGAAGCATAGCATTGCAGCTTTCAACATTCTTTCTTTTAAAAACCTCTCTGGAACATGCAAAATCCCATGTAATGATAGGCCCATCAGGTTTAGTACGGCTGTATTGACCAACATTGGTGCTAAAACCCACATGCCTGGCATATGAATCATAGAAATTCTTCGCAGCTTCTTCAGAGTCAAACTCCATACCAACATATGGCTTTGTATTCCAATCATCGTCCTGATTAGGTACCTCTCTCCCAGTAGAATTAGAATTTTCAGGAATAGGCTGTGATTCACCTTTATTAAATTCAGCATTTGCTAACCCACGATTTGTCCTCCTCTTCCTTCCATCTACATCAACCACCTCAACATCCATTCTTGATAAGTGAACAACATTAAAGTATGTGTTGTTTCCTGGGATTATTGAAATTCCTCATTTCTATCCCTACTGGAGCAAAAGGAAAAGAAAGCAACACTATGCGTCAAACTACAAATGTGGCCAGCTCTAACAAAAGATTGAAACATGTGATCTATTTCCAACCACACAATGGATACATTCACAAAAATACACATCAATACTCAATTTTCCCATTTTGTTTTACAATATATTACCAAACAAAAAATTAAAAAGCAAGAAAACAAATGCAGTTCGCTAATTGCAAACAAATTCAAACCAGAAGAAAACCACTGACAACTCCATTAACATGTCTACCACATATCAGATGGCATACTTGCGAATTATTCTTCTCAAGTTCAAATTGTGCCTCAGACCAAGCACAATGACAATTGACAACATGATTAAAAATTAACCACTTAAGCAAGAACATTAATTTGTACCTACAACACCCAATGTTAGTAGAAGCACAAATTTAACCCTTCACTTGACGTCTATAATTCGTTTTTCCAATAGAGTGCCTTAAACATAAAGGCCACACGCAGCAGATATCATTATTAAATAACCAGAAAAAAAAAAAAGAAAAACCGATGGAAAATCAAGAAGTCTCTTAGATTTAAACAGTGATTTAAACCTAACAGGCATATCCCAAGAAGCAGAGACTTTATTAACCAACCAGGAAAAAAATATCAAAAATAAACAGATCTTATAGAATAATGTGGGACTGTCTTAACTTAACAACACCGTTAGTTGATTTAAACCCATAAATTCAATTCATAGCAATGGAACAGTATATAACCAAGCAAATGAGAGGAAAAAGTAGTAAAATGCCAAATAATCAACTCTAAAATTTAATAACAAAGTTGTCCATATATTAAGTTAAAATCAAAAGTAGAATTATCATTAAAATCCAAATAAATTTTCCAGTTAAGAATAAAAGGTAGCATTTTATAAATCTTCAGAATAATATATAGGCACATCTTTATTTAACAATTCATATATTCCATTTACCATCCACTGCCAATTTAACTCGTTCAATGAGCATTCTTCCCCCATAATCTTATTGACTAAAAGGAAAGGGAAAGAAATATAAAACTTTTCTATTTTTATGTTTCTATTTTACTGAGAGAAAAATGTAGGGTGTGGGTTGTGTGGTGCTATAAATAACTGTTTTCATATTATTACTGAATTACACATACCCCACAAAAAATTAAGAAACAGTTTGGTAACACTTCTTAAAATTAGTTTCTATCAATAAAAGAGTAACTTTTACATTTTTTTCTTTTGCTTTTTCGTTAAAATCAAAAGTAAAAAAAGTTAAAACACATTTAGTGACTATTCTGCAAAAGTCTTGATACATAAGTACTACTACACTCGTGTATTTGCAATTTCGCACAGCATACTACTGTGCTGCAAATATATGTGAGAGAGCATACTCAAAGCCAAAAAAAAAAAGCAAAACTTTTTGAGCATACTTCCTTGATTATTTACCTGTCAAAAACACAATTTCAAGGTCAACCAAATCCTCCTTGCTTTTTTTTTTTTTTTTTTTTTCGTTTTTCTGTGAAAAGCAAACCACCCCAACTCAAAATAAAGCATTACATAGTGGAACCTCAGTCTTATTTTTCTAAAAAGTAAAGATACAATATTTCTGGGCAAAAAACATAAACTTTATTTTTATTTTCGTTTCTATTTTAATCTATTTTTCATTTTCAAAAACAGCTTGTATACGTGGTATTAACCAAAAGGAAAATGAATCTGACATTAAAATATTCTAGTAGAATGCAAAAAGACATTTTTCCTTGCAAAAAGGCTGCTAAACAGGTACACCAAGAAACAGAGCAGAGCAATTTGTATAAGGGACCGTTTGGGTAAAACAAATTTAATACAATTGAAACCAAACCATCACAATTCCAATTGAAACTTCCCAGGCAGTACCAAATTTTTCAGCTGTAATTTTGAGCATAACCCATAAAGAAATCTATCCAAACAATGCCTACACTACCAAACCCTAGTCCTTGTTTCTCCGAAATATTCCAAAAAAAAAATGGGAATCAAAACGTACCAGTTAAATGGACAGTAGAGCCAAGTTGAATGAAGTCATGAACTGAAATAATAGGGCAGTCATTCTTCTCCCTCAACCTCTCTCTCCTACTGGGTGAGTGTGCGCGTGACAATGTGACTCAGCCCAGAGCTGAGAGTTGGGGGAACCAGTTCAGTCGATAGCCCCAAGCCCAGATGAAACTCGTTCCCTTCCGTTATTTGGCCTTTTTTGTTTTTCTTTTACATTTTCGACCCGCCAATTATAACAACACTTTTGACAGTACCCCCAAATTTTAGGATAAATTTCAATCAGGCCCCCTTGTAATTAGGTCAAATGACTCTGACGTCCCTGACATTTCAAAAATAACTCGTCGACCCTAGCGTTAAATTTGGCCGGTTTTACTAGAGTTAATAAAGGGTGGGACTATTCTCATCCAACAAGTCTCTATTTTTTACCTCATTAAACTATAAATTATAAAAGTATTAAGTTTATCTCATTTATATCCACCCTACTAATAAATAAGTTCGTCTCATTCTATATTCACCTCATTAATAACTAAACTTATTTCAACTATTACTTTTAGGGTTTCTTTTTATATCTCATCTCACGTAATCTATATAAAATAAATTCAATTGGATTATCTATTAAAACGGACAAACAATTATGTACAAACTATGTGATTCGATGAGGGAGATTTCATGACCTTTTTCTTTTCCTTTTCAAGAAATTTAGCTTCAAGTGTGACCTCCAACGAAGATTTCAAAAGATTTTTTTTCTATATATTGAGAAATTATGTGTGAAAAAGATCTTTTTTCCTGTAAATTCCTTCAATCGGAGATTAAGAAAAAAAGAAAGAGAAACGCATAGTGAAATCGGACTATTATTCCAACGATGAGATTGGAGGAGATAGAGATCGAACAACGATTGTTAAAACAATTTGCATAAACTGTGTGAGATAGGTATAGAAAAAAACTCTCAAGGTGAAAATTGAGATAAATTTTGTTATTAATGAGGTGTAAAGAATGAGATGAACTTAGTTACAAGTAGGGTAAGTATAAAATTGGTGAACTTAGTAGTTTTATAATTTATAGTTTAATAGGATGGAAACGAAGATTTGTGAGGTGGGAATAACCCCAGTCATTAATAAAATGTCTTTTTTACACTCAATTTAATGGGACAATCTATCTAATATTATAGCTAGAAAATTTAATTCTCACCTAATAAAAACACAACAACGATTATAATTGATTCAATTTTTATCTACTTTGATCTACCGATTTTAAATTCATCCTAATTTTTTTTTAATTCAAAGATATCACCTTATTTACATTGCCCTTAATGTCAAACAATTAAACTAACATATATATATATATATAATAAAGTAGAGTTGAGTTTGAATTTTAGAGATAAAGAGAGGTCCAGATCATTTTGAGATAAAGCATAAACATATCCAATGAACAACGTAATTTCAACATAAAAGACGGTTTAGATTATCTCATAAATACGATCTAACGATCATAGTTTGACTTAAATCTAACACTCCTCTCTCTTATATAACTCTCTTTATTTTCTCTTAGACATTTTAAACAAACTATCTCTTCTCCTCTCTCTCTCTCTCTATATCTATCTATATAATAAAGTACAGCTAAGTTTGAATTTTGGAGACAAAGAGATGTGCAGATCGTTTTGAGACAAAACATAAACATATCCAACGGACAACGTAATCTCAATATAAAATACGGTTCAGATCATCTCAAAAATTTTGATTTAACGGTCTACTGTGAGTACTAAATTTTATTTTCACGCCCAACTCAAGCCTCTCTCTCACTTCTGCCTCTCTCTCCCAATCTCTCACGCCTCTATCCTTGCCTTCCAAACTCATCCCAAAATTTCTCACATAGAATCTATCTCAAATCTTCTCTCATTCTCAAATCTCACTCATTCACTCACACACATTCTTCTGTCAATCTTTGTGCCACTGCTTATCCTCCACCAACCTCTCTCTGTCTCTTCATCGCCAACCAAAACAGACACCAGAAATCCTGGAAGTTTTCGAAACCATTTCTTCCCCCTCTCTCCCCTTGGTGTTGCCCTATCAATAACTTCGACTTCCGTATGTTTCTTTTGTTGTTTTTTTACATCTGTTATCCACCACGCAAGGACACATAACACGCATCAATTTGATTTTGATCCTTGATTCAAGATTCCGTTGACGATTGAATCTGCAACTATCTCGCCTCCGTCTGCTAATCTCAATTGGGTATGGTTAAGTGTTATTGCTTTCATACATATTTTTTTATCAAATTCACTTGTCAAATGTTTGAGTTTAATTTTGTATGTCTCTACGGTGGTGTTCATGGTGGGTGCTGTATTTTATTTACTATTCGTCATGTGAATATATTACTAGTCAATTTAAGTAGATCTTATGTGTTTAATTCCACATCTCTCTAGGGTGGTGTTCATGGTGTGTTGTAGAACTTGATGGGTTGTAGCTTTTTTGTTCAATTTAAGAACAAAGCCTTCCTTTCTGTCACCCATTTTCTTATTATTTAATTTAAGAACAATAAGTTTTATTGTTCGACTAGCTTTACCAACATTCTAGCCACCTCCCAAAATTGCTCAAATACAATAGCCCACCATCTCCCAATGTACTCTTAAAAAATTCCAATGCTACAGCCAAGAGAGATTTAGATGGTAAGCTTTCATTCCACTTTCTCAGCTTGCTTCATTTTTGTTTTTGATTTTTTAGACCTAAAAAGAAAATGACCAGACAAAAATTATACTCTCAAACTTAAAGTTCTGGTTTAGCATGGAATTGAGGTATTGGGGCAAACAACTACTTCTTGAGCAATAATTTATTCTTATTATTATTATTTCGTCAATTTTAACCTATTGATACAATTAGGCCATTGGTATTGACAAATTTGCTTCATACTCCATAGCAAAGGTTAACTAATGAAGTCCAATTTTAATAATGGATTTTGCTTTATCATGGGAGCTATTAGCATGACAGTGCATTTGAGTTTCTTCTTCCACATGCTCAATCAATTGATGTCAAAATCTACATATTCTAGGCTTACGTGAAAAATTCAATGCATCTTTCTTTTTTTGTATTATTTGGTGCGGGTCATTTTGCAAAAAAACATAGATCTGGACAACATGTCATATGGGGTTTTAATTGCATAGTTTATTACAATTTTTATGCTTTATTTGCATTGTTTTTTTGTTATTTTGTGAGTCATTTAACACATGATTCAAATGTTTATTTCTTTATCGCAATCATTCACTACGAGTTTGTTTTCTATGTTTTTTCATTCTGCTTGAATATTTTATGAGAATCTATAAAATGTTGTGTTTGTTGCTGCCGTTGGGATTGGCATTGTTTCATTCCACTTTTTTAGATTGTTTCCAATTCTAATTACCTTTCATGTTAACCATGTTCCAGAAAAAAACTCACCTATTACCCAAATAATTCACTATGTTAACTAAGCTGGAGGCAATAGAAGGAGGAAATTTTGGTAGCGAAGACAAAAATTTGATTTCAAGACTGACCTGAGGTATTTCCTTACAATTAGTTTAGATGACTTTGATGTGCATATTTTTTGGTTTGACTTTTACTGGATATACTATTTTTTTCATAAAAACTTAAGCATGTGTATTATTGAAGCTTTCGTAGTAACCATTAGTGTTAATTTGGATGCAATTGTTAATATTGTTCAATTATCATGTTTTGTTGAAAGTTTATGAGTAACATAGTGATTTTAGGCATATGTCCATCACTCACACATAGTAAAGACAACCACACAGAACACGTAAAACACACACCCCCATAATACATAAAATACACACTCAAAAAATGCACACGCTTTTGGTTTTCGCCCAGTCCTGTTTGAATAAAAAAATGCATCAAAGATTGATACTTTGTTTGTTTTTTTAGTAGTTATAAACATTACTTTCGTTGCATAAAAATTTGTAATGATTTTGTATTTGGTTTGAATCTTAGCGGGATTGTAAGAGTTGCTTAGTTTCAATAATTTGTTTGAAAAGTTGAATATTGTATTGAGTATTTTGTGTACAATGGTTGTGATCTTGAAATATTGATGACTTGAATTGGGTAGATTTCTTTCTTTCTTTCTTTTTTTAAAGATTGTAGTGGGTTATAATGACGGATTGGGTAGATTACTTTATGGATCCCCTATTCCCATGACTGTTAGGTATAAAATGTACTTCCCTGTACATAAATATGTTTGTGTATTACGTTTTATTTATTTGTATTGTATCTCATGCATAAACCCATGATATTTTTTACTGACATCTTCTGTATTGCTATCTTACATTTGGTTTTTGGTTTTTCTGCTGCAAAACTTTGTATGAATTGATATGGAGATATTAGAGGAATAGGGTTGGGAAGACTTGAGGAAAGAGGCTCAAAAGAGCAAAGGCGATCTCACAGTCAAACTTTTTTCTTACGCTATGCTCAGCTTGGCACTGGGTTTACGCAACCAAGTTTTGTTCTCTTTGTCTCTGTGTATTTTTTTTGTTCTACTATTAGATTTTGCTATATGGATGTGCATGTGTGTTTTGTAGTTGGCAAAGACTTTTTCAATTGGACTTGTACGAATTTGGGCTAGGTTTTTTCTTCAAAGCCAATATAAGCTCATGTCTTGAAAGCAACACACTAACGTTGAATAGTTGTTTCTATTTGATTATGATTATGTAAAATTGTTATTTATTTTTTATTCTAATTTCACGTGGGGGTTTTAGACTATAAATGAAGTTAGTGGCTAGTTTGTTGTTCTTATTTTTTTTTATATAGAAAAGATTGAGGTGATTTTTTCTGAGTTTTGAAATTAGATTATGTTAATGTTGGGAATGTATGATAATGAATTTTGTGGTTTCAAAAAGTTTATTTTTTTTGTAGTAATTTTATTCTATGTTTTTGGAATTAATTATGCACTAAGTTAGAAATTTGGGCACCAATGCTTTAGGGAATAGCTAAAGATTAGGTTATCGTAGTTCAGAGAAGAAAAAAAGATTAGGTTGTCAATCATCAACAATTATTCACGATTTTTTGTTTATTAAATAGTGCCTTTAGGCACAGACAATTGCTAGTTTATATAATAAAGTAGAGTTGAATTTGAATTTTATAGACAAAGAGAGATCCAGATCGTTTTGAGATAAAACATAAACACATCAAACGAATAACGTAATCCCAACATAAAAGACGATTTAGATCATCTCATGAATATTGATTTAACGGTCTACAATGAGTACTGAATTTTGTGTTCTTGCCCAATAATATATTCCTGACTCACGACTCTCTCTTTCTTCTCTGAAATCTCTCAAACCTTCCTCAATCTCATTTCTGCCTCTCTCTCTCCCAATCTCTCACACCTCTATCCCTGCCTTCCAAACTCATCTCCAAAATCTCTCTCATGGAATCCATCTCAATCTCAGTTCTACATCTCTCTCCCAATCTCACAAAAGCCAATACCCATTACTTTTAACCTAGTCATACCCCTTTCCTCTCTCTCTCCTACGACAGGCATGGCTCCTCTGCTGTTAGAGTAAAACAACACATGGTGTTGTTAGTTCAAACGACATCGTATTGATGAGTTTTGGTGTCCTAAAAATTTTCACCGAGAATGATTCACAAATCTCTCTCTCTCTCTCACATATGTTTTATGAGAAAAAATGCAAGAAGATTAGAAAACAATGGCAGAAAAACTAGTGTTCTATGTTGCTTGCTTAATTAGTTGCTTATTTTTGGTGAAAGATGAAAAAAAAAAAAAAAAAACCTCAAAACCTCTTCCAGTTACTGCTCCAAAACTTCTTGCCTATCCTCTCACCATTATGGGGCCAAATTGGTAGGACATTTTCTTTCTTTCTAACCATGAATAAACATTATGTACAGATATATGCACACTTATGTACACACACAATCAAAGTAATTTTATGCAAAATGAGTTGTGACTACTCATGAGCTCTTTTAATGGCAGTAAAGCTCTCATTTTTTTTGACAATTTCTAGAAAAATCGTCAGAATCTTTCATCTGGTTATGGACAAATAACATCTATATACTCAATCAACCATAAATATCAAATTAAATTTTTTAAGTTAAAATCAGATTGAGGTGAATAAATTTAAGTTAAAATCATAATTACATCCATTGGATGTTTGGAACCAACAAAGAGACTTGTGAGAAACCACCCAGATAATCTGTCACTGGCCGGAGTTGAGTTTGGCATTGTGATCAAAGTTTAAGCAATGGTTAATGCAAACCCAAGTTGCAGAAATAAGGTCTCCTCTATTTTTGTCATGGCGACGGGAGATGTGATTTTACTAGTTTGTACATTTTATTTGTATATGTAATTGCTTGAACTATAGATATTTGCAACTTGTGTGTGTAAAAGAGAAAGGCTTCTTGCAAAAGGAGAGAAAAATCTTGTGTCTTCAATTTGTGCGAAGAGATTGTGAGTATTGGGTCCTAAGAGAGATTTGTGCGAGAGATGTAGAGGATTTGTTTTGGGGGAAAAAAAATTTCTGAAACAATTCCTACAAAACTACGTCGTTTTCTTGGGCGGTAAATTTTAGAGTGCAAACATAAAACGGTGCTATTTGAACTAACAACATCATGTGCTATTATACTCTAACAGTAGAGGATCCACGCCTCCTCCTACGACAGACTCGCTCTTGCTCTCTCTTATGACAGTCTGGCTCACCTCACCACCGGAGACGACCACGCACCCAGGTAAGCCTCTCTCTCTCTCATGACACACACACACACATTTAAACTCATAGACACATCGCACACCATATACACACACAGAACAGCGAACCCACACACACAGCATCACACACAGCGCAACGAGTTGGGATTGAAAAAAAAAGTTATTTTCTTTGAATTTGTATATTTTCGTGGAAAAGGGTAATTTGGGTTAGGATTTTCTAGGAAAATCTTTGTGTGATTTGAGCGAAACACCATATCTGTGAGAAATCTTTATTTGATTTGAGTGTTTTTATTTCGTCTCTCCGTCTCTATCTTTCTTTCAATCTATGCCCATAATCTATTCAACAAAATTTCCCAAATTCATGCTCACAAATTCTACTCGATGAATGAACATTAGAAAAAGTGATGTCTCCTTTACAAAAGTTCACAAGGTCTATGAATGTAATGCACTTTCAAGTGGTTTTCGTTTGAGGACCTGATTTATATTACTTATGTGTAGGTACCTATATATATGTTGAAACTCAAGCTTTTCTAAAAATACTCTTAAAGGTGATGTGGATGATCTAGAGGAGAATTTTATTGGGGCATCTTTAGCATAATTGATTTCTTTATAAGTTTGTACTATACTGAATTTATATCATTGCCACTATGTGCTCGACGAAACTTCTTGAAAGAGCTATGGACACACTACTGCCAACACCACAGGATACTCCTCATTAAGGGTAAAACATTTTTCCTTACAAAATTCATCATTCATGTCTCACGTATATGGTTACTACATAATTTATTATTAATACTTATTATTATGTATTTTGTCTCTTATAATGGGATTTTATCTCCACCACACGTGATGGTACACATTATGTTTTAAATTAAGATTTTATCTGATTGTAATGGGTTTTGAGTTTAGTTTAGTTTGTTTTTTGTGATTTTTTTGGCATGTGCAGTCAAAGAGACATGATGAAGGAGATAGTGGAGATACCTTGCTGGGAAGTTGAGGTTTCTGTTTTAGCTAAGAATGTCTAAATTTTGATACCAGATGTTCTTCCCTGCTTTTACAGTCAAAATTTGTGGTGTTTTGTGCTCCTTTTTTGTTGTTAAAGTTAATCTTTTGAGGTTATAAATTCGGAGTTTGTTTGATCAAGAAAAGCTTTTGATTCATATGCCCAATAATTAATAGTGGCAAGGTTATTATTTTTCAATGTATGGATTATTGATATTTTTACCTTCCAAAAAGAACATTAGTAATTTTAGTAACAGCACCTATGTAGGTATGTTTCAGTGATACACGTTTGATGCTTGGACCGTTAGATCTATCGATTGAGGATAAATAGAGGATCTAAAGATAAAGATTTCTTTGCAAGTGCGTATAACCTACGTTTTTTATGTTTTAGCTTATGGAGATTTCTAAAGGTTGCAAATAACATCAAAGAATAAGGTGTTTCTCTATATCAACTGAATAGTAATGATAATTGTGCGTTTTATTGGGCTACTCTCAAAAATTTTGGAGATGTTGTACAATAAGTAATTGAAATATTCTTAATTACCTCTATTTAGGATTGGTTTGTTCATTCTTAAAATTGGCATTAGTGGGACAAGTTTGTTCATCATTAAGATTGGGTATTTTTTGTTTCATGTTCAACTTTTCGGCTCTTTTCTGGTATATTTAGTTTTAGCTTTTTCCTTTTTTTTCTAATTTAGTTCTTTTTGTTTAATTGACTTATTTTTAGTTTATAGTTTAGTTATGCCCAAAAAAAAAGTTTGTGGTTTAGGATTTGATATTGACAAAGATAGAGAGGAATGGAGAGAATATTGGCTTCTTCATTTGTGAATTGGTTTTAAGGTGATCCCATTACATGGGTTGCCTCCCATCTCTCTCAATGTTGGTCTTACATTTATGCGATTATTCTATGGTTCTTTTGATTTGGGTGATTTTGATTTGTGAATTCACAATGAATCATTTTAAAATTGACTTTTAAAACCAAAATTGTATTTGGTTGTAATGGTTGTAATGGTATTCCATATTCAAACTAGATATTCTTTTTAGCAGATTTACCCACAAATGTTGCGAAAATGAACTCCCTTTGATGCAAAGAGAAAAGGCCATGAAGAAGAGCGTAGAGTTTTTGTGAACAAATGGTGTTCTTTTAATTAGAAAATAACAATAAAAACAATGCAACATTTGTGACATCACTTTTTACAAGGTATTTTTCTTTGTTTGTATTTATTCTTTACCATGTTGCCAAAAATTCATTGGCATAGAGCTTACGCCAGACTGTATACATTCCTTATCATAGGTATTCTTAACTTGGTTAGATTGGATTTTGAAATATAACGTTGAACTATATTTTGTGTTAATTTTGTTGGATTATATGTTGTGGGATTGCTAAATGATTGAATTAAGGTAGGATTGTGATATGATGGCGAGTTTGATAATTTTGGGTTATGTTTTTTAAGGAAATTTTGTCGAATGTTATAATGAAATAAATGGTTCAAATTAATGTCAACTCTATTGAGGAGGCACAATATATTAATATTTTTTGTTACTAAGTGCCTTCATATACGGGTAATTGTTTGCAATTTTTTTATGAGTTATATAGTGCCTCTAACTTGATTGTTGTTCGTTGATTTTTTTTATGAGTTGTAAAGTGCCTTCAGGCATGGATAATTTCTAGTTTCTCAATAGGGTTCTTTGGAAGCCAGTACACCTAATTAGACTTATTTGACAAAAAGTACACAGAACAAAATATTTTAAAAAAAAATACACAGCTGAGTTACAAAGACATAAATGCCCATTTTAGGGTCATTTAATTCAAAATCTCTTATCTTTAATGCTCCTTGATTCATGTGTATTTGTTAATATATGTAAATATATATATATATATATATATATATATATATATATATATATATATATATATATTTGTTGTTAAATCTCTTATCTAAAGTTTGAATTATCTTTAATGCACCTTGATTCATGCATATTTTTTTTTTTGGAAAGTGATTTTGTTTTCAAATTATATTTAATACACTTTGATTCAAGCGTTTTTTTTTTTGAAAAATGATTTTATTTTCAAATTAATTTAATATCTGAATAATATAAATAGTGTAACAATAATAGTGTAATAGTGTAACAAATACACTGCAACAAAAACAGTGTTCAATAGTTTTGTGTATGTGGTAATAAATTCAAAACGAAGATGGACTATTTTGAATGAAATTATATGAAACTATATATTTGACAAAATGTAATAGTATAATATTTTGTGTAAATAGTTTGTTACACTATTATTGTTATACTGTTACAATGTTACATTGCTACGCTTTTATTGTTACATTGTTATTGTTACACTATTACACTATTCGGATATTAAATTAATTTAAAAATAAAACCAATTTCCAAAAAAAAATGCATAAATCAAGGTGCATTGAAGATAATTCCAAATTTAGATAAGAGATTTAACAAGTATATACATACAAACATACATAAGTATTTATATAAGTGTATATATATAACGCATGAATCAATGTGCATTAAAATATAATTTATATACATATACGTTTTTATATATACATGAATACAAATTTTGAAATTCAAACAAGTATATATATACGTATTTGTATATATATATATAGAGAGAGAGATATGTATTAAAGTTCTCCTATAAAAGTAGGAGATGTTTAATGCACTATTTTTCAAAGAAAAGTGGTGCATTAAATACACATGGATTAATGGAGGGCAAAAATGTCACAAAAAATCAGCAAAATTCAAATAATGTACTTAGATACAAATAAGTATCAAAGTTAAGGACTTAATTATCTAAAAAAAATTTCTATGTACTTTTTTACAATTAAGTCTAATTGGGTGAACCTCATTCCAATTTTCCCTTCTCAATATTAGATGATGAGGAAAAAAGTGACCCAATGTGAAAAATCCATTTGTATATTTACAGCCCAACCCAGCTTGTAAAAGAGCCCTAGTCCAAGTCAAAAAAGGCAAAATGTACCATGTGGGATAAAGTCAATCCTTTATATAATGATAATATGAAGACTCATTCAAGTGGTTAATAATCTAATCCTAACTGAATTGGGGACTAGGCAGCCAAAATCCAATTCTAAGTGGAACTTTGTTACTGAATAAGTCTATAAATACAACTCTCATCATCGTCCCATGTAGGCTACTCCTAGCTCTGAAAGCATTTAATACCATTGAGTACTCTAGGGGTCAATCCCTAGAGCTCTCCTACGATCTCCGACTTATTTTTCAAGTGATTGGAGTTCAACGTGAAGGTCGTCCAAGTTTTGGCATCAACATGTGTTCCTCAAATATTTGTAGGGGCCCTTCGTTAGCTTGGATACTTCTCGAGCTCTTGGTATCTTCTCCATGAACTTTATATTTAATCATTCATAGAGCTCATGCAATTTCATCACTTGAATACCAATCATCAGACTTGTTTAATTACATTGCTTATGTGAAGATTTTTCTTTTAGTGTGTGGACTAGCAGATAGTGTTCTCTTTTAAAAGCAAAACTCTGACACTCTATCAAACAGTTATCCTTTAATATTATTGACAGGTCATTCTTTACTAATGCAAGATTCTTCTTATTTCTCACCAAATACTGACGACTTCACACAAGGAAATTGGTGGAGCATTTTATATTCTTTATATCAGCTAAAGAAGAGGGCTTATGCCAGAAAAAAATTATTGCTTCTATTATGGGTGCTACGCTAGAATTCCCAGTATCTCTTCTGCACATGTTCATAAGTTATGAAACAAAGATTGTTCATATCAATTCATTATCTGCACTTTTCATGCATTAAGCATCTTTTTATTGTTATGGTGAAACAATAAAAAAGATAAGCTTTCAAATCCCAATATTGTCATAAGCTTGGCATTATAGATCTATTGTCAATTTGTCATATAGGATATAAACGAGTTCGGCATAGCTGATTTGTTACCACTACTTTCTTGAAATTGAAACCTTGGCTTTCTGTGGCACATGCACATTTAACCGTTCAAGTTTCACCCATGCTATGTGATGTTCCCTCATTGCTTTTTCCCTTATAATTCCCTCAGTCATCAAGAGATCGCTCTAGCCAAGGCTAGTGAGTGTTTAACACTTAATATTGTATATTTCATAACATAATCCATTCATTTTATACATTTAATAGTTAAATACTCTTCCAAGTTGGGCGTGTAACTTGATTAAAGTCATATTTGTGGTCGCAGGTGTAAGAATAGTGATAAAGATCGAGTGGATGCAGTGGAAAGGCTTAAGGAGGAAGTGGAGAAGCAGGAAGAAGATCAACAAGAATTAAGGAAAAAAACTTTCAACCGGTTCAACTTTAACGCTTGAACAATGCAAAAATAGAGCTTCAACTAGTTGGTCAGATATTTTTGCTGATCCTGGAACCAGATGAGATACTGTGAGCATATCAACCGATTGGAAACTAATTTTCAACAAGTTTGTCAAAGGAGTTTTAGAAAAGTAAAAAATACTGAGGATACTTTAACCAGTTGATGACCAATCTCCAACCGACTCATTAGGGAATTTCAACCGTTGGTCTTAAGTTGGCTTCACGGAGAAAAACTTTCCTGAGTTCTCTTTGGTGCGCGGTGTCGGCTACTTCATTCCTACATTCATGGGAGGCTACCAATCCCCATGAATTTCATCCCTATTGGTGGAAACAACTTCCCAAAGTTCAAGGAAGCCTCTCGTTTGTTGAGTCGGGTGGAGGAAACTTCTTCCGCATTTCACCCATCACTTGTGCCACACTCCACGTCCAATGAGAATGAGGGAATGAAAGGTATATAAAGAGATGTATTTTTATATGGGGAGATCATATTTTTCTCAAGTGTTTCACTTTGTTTTAGATCTTAGAAGTTAAGTTTTTGTTAAAGTTTCCATTGTAAGAGCTTTGCTGGGTTTCGGAGAAGACAACTCATGTGTCAATTTCAAAGCTCTATTATCTTTGTATTTGAACTTAGCAATTAAGAAACAATCATAGTCTACGCATTTCCTTTAATCTAGTTGTTCTTTTACATATGTTTGCTATGTTATTTATTGTCATTTTCGTAATTATAAGTTTTGTTTCTGTCTAACTTTCGGAGTGATATGAGGGATGATTTTTGTTTGTGATTGAGCTTTGTCGATCCTCTCATATATTCTTACCACATAGTATACTTTTCGGATGGTATAAATTACTTTTGGAAACTAGTGTTTATTTATGTATTTTGATTAATCGTCGATAGACCTCCAGCACGATCACTGCTTAGAGTATAGATTTGCATCTACGTATTTATCATTAGAGATTCTAATACCCATCTTCAGAGGTACACATATTCTACATTGAGTTGTTGAATATTTTTCATCTGAATGAATTTGATTATGAGTTTTGATGAGTTATAAGTGAGGATTGATAAGCTTGATTACGACAAGATAATTCCTGAGGATTGACCGACTGTTTTTATTGATCTCCATCCATCAGAATTCTATTTCTCAAATTTTCCACAAACAAAAGGATGTTTACTTTCATTTGCACACATCATCACCAATCAAATTCCATCAGTTCTTTGAGGAGACGACCTTAGACTTGTCCGAGTTACTGCGCCACATAGTTTTCCTACGCTTGAGCAACACATTGTTACATTTTCAAAAGGAGTAAAGGAAACCAATCAAGAAACGAGCATAGGACGGCCCCTACCAATTTTTAAAGCACAAAACTAAGCAAAAACTAATCATCTTGAACACTAAAGAGTGTTGTTCGAGAGGGATCTGACAATGGCTTAATCTATGTTTTCAAAACACAAAATTGTTTAGAAAATCTTTTTTTTTTTGTTTTGTTGAAATCACTTAGGAACCATACATGGATTGCTTCCAATTCCATTTTCATCTTAATCATCATAAGTTAAAAGTAACGAAGGGTCCATCTTAGGTGTCTAAGTCATTACTTTTGTCCTAATTATGAAGATGCATGTGGAGGTTGAATAATGTTGTGTTAATGCTTGAGCTCCTCCCTTCAATGACACTTTCGGATCTTCAACTTGATAGCATCAAATCATGAAAAAAGGTTGAGATTTACAATGGACTCCATGAAATTAGCCAATTACAAAAATGTGATCTAATCTCCCCTTTTGACAATTTTCAGACAAAATACACAAGTTAGAAATTAAGATTACAACCCACAAACCATTGAACAAAACGAATTGTAAATCTAATCTCAACTCTCATGTAGTCATAAATCTCTATCTAAGCAAAAGGTCTACTTTTTTAAATGAAAGTTGAAGATCATAGTCCTGCACATCACCACTTAAACCAAAACCTCGTAAAAAGCACCACATGTTAGAGAATTACGTAACATAATCACAAGGTTGGAAAGCACCAAGTTAAGCATAAAGCATAAGTATGTATAAAACATGCAAGTGTAAATATGTAACATGTTATGAACTAACTTACCCAATATGCTTGAGAACCTATTGATCTATCAACATGAAACACTACAGGTTCTCCCCCTTAGTTGTTGTTCACAAGTAAAATAACAAGTGAAAAATAAACAAGTGCAAGATAGGTGACTTCATGTCAATTTTGTAAATTTACTCCCCCTGAGTATTTGGACAAACTCTCCCTTTCTATTTTTACGCACAACAAATCTAGGCTATTCAGGAGTAAATCTCCCTGATTCCTCTTATATGTACCTAAAATATTCTTCCCGATTCCTTTTTTTGTCACAAATGCCAAGCTAATGACAACAAGTATGATATAGAATCAAGTTACCCAACATATTCTTATCTTATTTGCTATAAATGTCATCCCAATGACAACGTATAACAATCATGATATAGGATCAGAGCATAACAAGAAGGTATGAATGCACATCAAATAACCAAATCATGGAAGTAAAATAAAAAAAGGCATATAACTCCAGTCAAATATGATAAATCCATCAAGATTAGGACTAAGAGTATATCACAACAAAAAAGTTAACTAAATAACAAAAACAAATAAACTAGAAAATTCAACAACAAAAAGTAAAGAGTACGTTAGTACATGCCATGAATGAATAGACACATATCATCTCCCATATGACCTAAACTAAAAGTCTTTATAAAAACAACATCCCAAATGGTTGCATCTCCACCATCATGTCGGGGTAACTCGGTATCTGAATGAGTCTTATCTACCACTAGCTCCCCAACGATTTGCTTACCCTTGATTAATCTGCTTAGTCAACCAAATCTCTTGGTAAGAGATCCAAAGACCACCTACTGAGCATTATCCATTCTCACAATCCGTACATGCAATGTATATAGTCTCTGTGAAGTAAAATGATGATGCACCTCCATACGTTGTTGCATACCCAAAAGCATGTCGACCAACAATGCTAACTGTATAACAAGCATGATTTAACATAAAATTCACTAAATGTTTTATCAGCTTGCATCCTAAAAGTCTTGAACTGAGAGGTGTACCTTTGGAGTCTAGCAATATTCACCATGGAAGTCCCTTCGTGGAAAATAACCAAGATATCCCATGCTTCTTTGGAAGTCTCACAATTAGCGATCCTCTGGAACTCGTTTGGTGTCATAACATTGATATGGATCTTCCCTTGCGATGATACACGTGGAGCAATAGACACTTTACCTAAAGGGGTGAATAGATTTTTTAATTTTAGCCCAATTGAATACCAAGAAAAACCTATACCATCATAATTATCTTGTCTCACAAAGATGTAGCAATTAATGTGGGAACTCCATTAGTCACCACAACCTAAATTAACCATGATGATTAATTTTAATTAATCTTCAATTAATTCACTCCCAATTAATCTCACAGTTATCTCAAATCTCAAACTTAATGCACAATTATATATGGATAGATATTCAAATAATCATAATGAAATACTTCACACCTTGAAGGAAAGGTTGACAATAGCTCTGGTCCTCATTATTCTGAGTAGTAGGGAAGGATACGATGTTTACCCAAATGCTTCGTTACGAGGCTTGGGATGTATGCTGATGCAAAGAGGTAAGGTAGTTGCTTATGGCTCAAGACAACTAAAGATGCATGAGCAGAATTATCTCACTCATGACTTGGAGCTTGCCACTGTGGTTTTTGCGCTTAAGTTGTGGAGGTGTTACTTGTATGGAGAAAAGTTTCAAGTGTTTTCTGATCATAAGAGTCTCAATTATATATTCACACAGAAAGACTTGAATCTTTGGCAAAGAAGATGGATTGATCATCTAGAAGATTACGATTTCACACTCAACTACCATTCGGGAAAGGCTAATGTAGTCGCAGATGCACTTAGCAGAAAGTCTCGGGGGTGAACTCAATATTTTTACAAGTAAATGGAAGATGATGGATGCCCTTGGAGACTATGATCTATGGGTTAGAGGAGATGGATCCCAGCCATGCTTGTGTAACCTTATGACTCAACCTACCCTCCAACATAGGGTTGTGGAGTTGCAATGCTTGGATCCTTATTTAGAGTCGATTCAAACTAAATTGGAAAATGGGAAAATAGTTAAAAGTTGGTCTTTGAGGAGTGGAGAACTGAGATATGGGAAAAACCTATGTATACCCGATGATTCGTCCCTAAAGGAGGAGATACTTGGAGAGTGTCATCGCTCTAAGTTTATTATCCACCCCGGTGGCACAAAAATGTATAGAGACATGAAGCGTCAATATTAGTGGAAGGGAATGAAGAAGGATGTGGCAAGGTTCATAGCAAGATGTGCAGTGTGTCAGCAGGTGAAGGTGGAGCATCAAAAGCCCGGAAGATTACTACAGTCTTTGCCTATCCTAGAGTGGAAGTGGGATCACATCACCATGGATTTCATATCTAGTTTTTCCTAGACTTCACGAGGGCATAATATCGTATGGGTCATTATTGATAGACTCACCAAGTCCGCTCATTTCTTGAGTATGAAGACTACTGACTCCTTAGAGACCTTAAGCAAACTTTTTATCCGTGAGATTGTTAGATTATATGGAGTTCCACTCTTTATCGTGTCGGATCGTGATTCTCGATTTGTGGCACAATTCTGGTAAAGTCTACAACGAGCTATGGGGACAGAGTTACACTTTAGCATCGCCTTTCATCCTCAAACAGATGGCCAATTCAAGAGGGTGATACAGATTTTGAAGGATATGTTACGAGCTTATGTGTTGGACTTCAAGGGAAGTTGGAATGATCATTTTTCGTTAGTGGAATTTACAAATAACAACAGTTTTCAATCTGGCATTGGAATGACATCCTATGAGGCATTGCATGAAGACCATGTAGATCCCCAACTTGTTTGTTGGAAGCTGAAAAGAGTAGTTTGTTTGGGCCATAAATTGTTTGGGAGACTATGGAGAAAATTCAACTCATCTAGGAGAGACTACACACAAAACAAAGTAGACAAAAAAGCTATGCGGATAGAAGATGAAGATCATTGGAATTCCAAGAGGGGCACTATGTGTTCCTCATGGTGTCGCCCAAAAAGGGAGTGTTTAGATTTGGCAAGAAGAGAAAATTAGCTCCAAGGTACGTCAGACCATTTGAAGTGATCAAAACAGTGGGCAAAGTGGCAAATCAACTTCGGTTATCAACTCAGTTGTCAGGGGTACATGACGTATTCCATGTGTCAATGTTAAGAAAGTGTCAATTGGATACAATGCATGTCGTGGATTTGGAGGATATAGAAATTCAAGAAGGAACAACATATAAAAAGCAACAGGTAGAAATTCTCAACACCAAGGAGCAGGTGCTTCAAAATAAAGTTATCTAACTGGTGAAAGTCTTGTGGCAATATCATGGAGTAAAAGAAGCTACTTGAGAACCAGAGCTAGAGATACGAGAGAAGTACCCTCATTTGTTCTCTACTTAGGGTAAGTTTCGAAGACGAATATTTCTTTAAGGGGGGTGGATTGAAACCCTCACATTCTTATCTTTATATAGCAACGTAATTATGTTTTGAAATACTAATATATGTGATGCATAAACTAGGTGGATTTTAAGATTAGAAATAAAAATTTTAGTTGAGGTAATAGGGTATGAATTGAAAGTTATGAAGTATTCTAGAGTTCAAACACATTTTAGATAAAATTTGGGTAAAAAGGATTTTGGACACTTCCCAGTATTTGGAACATAATTTTTACTTTAATGTCCATTTAAGCTTAAATTTTTACAATAGATAGTAGACCTATAGGGCTACAAAAGTGTGTTTCATGAAAATGTTCCAAATAGACCTCTAAATAGGTCAAAACTTCACTGGAAGTTTCAGTAGAAACAGGAAGTCGTTAGAATGTGAAAGTACGTTCAAACGACTTACGTTTGAATGTGAAAGTCTGTTCGAACGCCAACCGTTCGAATGTGAAAGTCCATTCGAATGACAATGCATTTCAGTACTTTATCTCTAATGGAAAAACAAAAGTACTGGGAGTAACTAACGTTCGAACGCCAATGACGTTCAAACATGAGCGACAAATCAGAGTATCAGATTTACGTCATTTGAACTCTTTTCTTCCCCCTATAAATACATAAGGGTGACTCCAATAGCCCCATTTCAACATTTATAAACCCTAGAGAGGCTT
Organism: Ilex paraguariensis; assembly: GCA_963454935.2. Taxonomy (NCBI): domain Eukaryota; kingdom Viridiplantae; phylum Streptophyta; class Magnoliopsida; order Aquifoliales; family Aquifoliaceae; genus Ilex; species Ilex paraguariensis. The sequence goes on along the minus strand of CAUOFW020005595.1, from coordinate 54 downwards.
AGAGATTAAGAATAAGGGGAAAACACAAGATCAAGAGACATTTGTACATTGAAG
>CAUOFW020005594.1:0-26668 GCA_963454935.2 Ilex paraguariensis | reverse complement strand
AGATAATGAGTCTTAAAGCATAGAAAACATGAATGTTAAAACTTTTTGGTCTTAGTCTGGAGTCTTGCGGACGTTTCCATCTAATGTGCATGTTGTGATCATGAGAAAAGAAAAATTGGTAGAAAGAATGAAATCTGAGAAGAACAAACGAAACCCCTCTATGGCAGAAGTAGTTTTGCTAAACGTCGTCGTGCCAGACGACTAGGTGCTTGTTTTCATTGTAGCAGGATCTTTCACATGAAAAAATACAATCAGTGTTCTCAAGCAAATTCGGGTTGTGCAACCGATCTATTAAACTGTGTAATGTATGGGCAGAGTAAGGATTTTCCTGAGACGCCATCTTATACCAATCCGGTACTTACACGTTTTGTGCGGCAAGAAATTGGAAGGGTCACTAATAATGACATAGACACAAGCGATGACTCGGATTAGAATTTTTATTTTTTTTTATTTTTCTTGACAAAGCTGTGGAAAAGTTTTTTTTTTTGGGATGAAGCTTAATGGTCTGAATGTTTTTATGGAAAAATCTTTTCGTACAAACCCTTTTGACTGAAATGAAAATATGGGCAGTGTAAGGAACGTCCCAAAATACCAACCTGAAGCATGGGTAGGGACTCATCCTGAGACACCATAGTTTTCCAAGTTTTTTTTTAGCCATATAGTTTTCCAAGTTCAATGTGTGCATTTAGTCTTCTTTCAAAATTTTCATAGATAAATATGTATGTAAATAACTTTGTTTTTATTTGAGTTTGAATGCTTAAAAAAAAACCTCATTTTTTTAAAAAAAAATGATATTTTCTCTATGCTTAAGTGTCAAATGCACATTGATATTTGTTATTCTTAAGGACAGAATGACCAGACTCGAAAAAAGAATTGATATATCACCAACATTCTGTGAAAACCTAACATAACTAGTGGAGATAACGAAGAATACTATGGTAAGTTTTGAGTCTTGCGATGCTTTATGAGAGACAATCTACATTTACTCAAGTAAGATCTTTCACTTTCAATTTTTGAATAATCTCATTAAACTTGCTTTCATTAATGTAACTAAAGTGATCTATTGACATATCCCACAGGGAACCTTTGCATGCGACAGATACATGGGCACATACTTGAGAAAGGATTTTAGGCCATCTTTGATTTTATTTTGAGCCTTAGTCATTGCTTCTACGAAATTATATCCCTAATTAGCCATATTTGAGCCTTCAATGAATGAATTATTTTTCAAGAGACCTATATGATAACCGAGCCACAGGAGAATATACTTGACATACCTTGCTATCTAATTTTCTTGCACCCTCTCATAAATCAGTATGATACAGAAAAACAAGAGAAATAAAAAAGACGACGGTGGCTACTATTCAATGAAAGAAAAGTCAGTGGAAACAACCGAGAAAGAAAAGAAACAGAAAACAGGGAATTGCCAAGAAAGTGAAAAAAAAATGAGAAAAATAAAAGAAAGAAATACCCTTTCTAGGCAAACAATCGAAATGCAAGAAAGAGGTGTGCTACATTAAAAGGGGATAACTTTTGAATATCATTGACGTTATTTCGTTAGCCACTGACCTCTGGCCACATTACAACCTATACAAAGCCCTAATTGATCTCAAGTCTAATGCATGCGTGTGTTGTCGACTGAAAATTGGAGTATGTTAAATAGTATTTCTTTAATTGCATTGATATTCTTCCATGAGATTATGCCAAGAACATGATTAGTCTACTTTCCTAAGACTTTCACTCCCTTTCTAACTGTGCATGTGATTTCTCGATTGACCATCCTCTGATCACATTTCCTTTGAGAAACAAGTTACTATAATCAGAGGGAATTTTTTGCTGAGGGCATTTCTAAGAGAGGTTTGTAAAATCAAAGCTATCCATGGAAGGTGGTAAAGTGGAATGTTTATTATATAACAATTCTAGCAACTAGAATGATCATTCATACTACACAGGGAATTCCAAATGCAATTGTGACAGATGCTAATTTTTGGATAGAATAAATACCTACGAAAAAGAAATATGGGGAGATAAGTCAAGATTAAAGGTTGGGTGTCCCAATGACCATGATGCTAACTTACTTTAATTAACAATCCCACATACACATATGCTCTACTGAAGTTTGTGGGTAACTTCACTGAAAAACCCTTACAAGACAACACTCATCCACTAGGGTAAACCTAGTGGTTCAACGGCTTGTTGCATATGCTAAATGCAACCGGATGACTGACGAAAAAGACATTAAAAATAGATTTACATTCAATTGTTGTTCTACTATTAGAGACTAGCAATATTCAGGTTGGGGGGTGTGATTAGTCGTTAAAATTAGCGTATCACTATGCCTTTTTAGGACTAATTGTACTTTGATGGAGTTTAAATGTTGGCATTTCAGGACATAAATTGTACAAGGGACCAAAAGCAATGAATACCACACTTTTATACAACACCTGCATATTCTAGGGCAAAATTGGAAAAGCTTGGACCAAGCCAAGAAGGAAAACACTTTGGTACTTGAGTACCACGTTCAAACGCCAATTAACATTCTAACATCCCCTTTGAATTAATTGAGGACCAGGATGCTAAGTGCAAAGAGTCAAATTGTGCATGGAGTATGGAAGTGGATTTCACAGAAGACCACTGGCTACTTGAGTGAGAAGAAGCTATAAACTATTGAGGTGTCAATTATCAAAGCTACAAACTACTAGGTGCCCATTATCAAAACTACAAACTATAGGGGTGCAAATTTCAAAGCTCAAAACAAAAGGGGATCAAAGTATAATTCAAGCCCCCCTTTTTTGCCTATAAATACCACCCATTCACTCTTGTAAAGAACACCTTTTTCTCTTGTATCATCTTTCTTGTAGAGAGCATCTTTTCCTAGTGGAAAACCCTTAAAAAGTCAATTATTATTTTCTTGTGTCATCTTTCTTGTAAAGAACATCTTTTGGTAGTGGAGAACCCTCCAAAAGTCATTATGGCTTTCTTATATCATTGCTTTCTTGAAAAGAGCACCTTTTGGTATTGGATAACCCTCCAAAAGTTATTATTGCTTTATGTATTATTGTTTTCTTTTAATTTATTGCTTTCTTTTATTTCCATTATTGTGAGCTTCATTCTTCTCTTAGAGGAGTGAAACTCTTCCACTTTTCTATAGCTTTACCAAAGCCCTGAAGGGTGGAACGTGATTCACTCATTCTTTGTTGAAGATTTTCACTTCGTGTGTAATATGTTTAATCTTGCAACTCCTCTACTTTGAGGGATGAGTATTACTTACTTTTTTAGCTTTACCAAAGTCATGAAGAGTGGATAGTTTCTCACCCAATCTTTAGAAAAAGGTGATTATTCGGAAGTTATATTTATGCATTTAGTTTATGCTTAGCTCTAGTCTTTATTTCTTCATAATGTCTTTTCAATACATTGTTGTCTTTACCTTAAGCACGAGTAGCTAAGCCCTTAAGTTGGTTAGTCCAAGGAAGACCTCCTTTTGGGTATGCCATTTCAACTCATTTTCCTTTCTCCTTTCAGAGTATGATGGTTCATTTTGACTGGGTAGAGGGTAGACGGAATTGTGAGTCTTTGATATCCCGTAGACTTGTCACGAGTTATGCTTGGATCCTCACTTCCATCTCGTCCCTAGCTTCCCAACAATCAATTGTACATCTATGCTATATTGGAGGAAGGATTCAAGTTGACTTGGTATTCCCATGGGAGTGAACCCTTTGGATTAGCCAACATTTTTTCCATTCCAATTTCATTAAGATAAAATCACAAACCACACTTCAATAACAAAGTATTTTACACTTTGATTTTCACCAGAATCACCTTCAAAATGATTCAAGTCCTTTCCTGAGGAGACGAGCTTGGAATACGATTCCAAGTAAAACACGACAAGCAAAAGTTTCTCTGCCCTTGGGGAGCATTTTTCTTCACACACACACACATTTGACATTTCATTCATCCACCATTCTGTTGCCCTTTCTTTTTGACATCATTCCAAGGGAGAGTAACACTCCCCTTCACACACACCATACATACACTGAGGGATGATGTTTAGAGGTTAGGATATTACAACAGAAATCATCAAGAACTTAGCGTGTTTGATTCATTTCCAATGTGACAATCCCCCTTCTATCTTAGGTTTCTCTTTTTCCCTCTTGCTCTCTAAGGTTGCGTAGTGTTGAAAACTGATGAAACATGGTTAAAGGGATGTCCTTATGGTATTTATAGGGTAAAACACGGAGCAAAACCCTAAAACTGATAGGAACCATTTTTAGTGCAGTGTCCGAAAGGTCCTTGGGTGTCCGGACGGTTCAAAGTCACTGTTTATTAGAAAAAAAAATAATGTTTTTGGATAAGGAGTACCGTTCGGACTGTGCTTGGAGCGTCCAAACGAAGGCAACTTTCTGTCCCAATTGCAGAAGTAGTTTTCACCTATTTAGAAGTTGATTCAGGAAAATTTTGTGAAATATATTTTTGTAGCCCTTGAAGTCTATTTTTTACTGTCCCAATATCAGATCCATTGGAGTTCAGATTAAAAAATTATGACTGAAATACTAAAGTAGTATCAAATTCTTACCTACCCGATTCCTTACTAAAATGCAATTTAACTCCGAAATACTTTCTAACTTCTAATACACCTCATATTACCTCTCCCAAGTTTTCTCGATCTTCCGGATCCAATGAAAACATTATTTTAACCTAAAAATAGTTAGAAACCTACCTAATCACTATTCTCAAGTTTAAACACCTTCAAAACTAAGTTTGACCCGAAAGTCAATTCATTTGAAACTCAAATTTCATGATCAATCTTTTAACAATGATTCGAGGTTTCTACAATCCTTTTATTCATCCTAAGAGAAATATTAATTATTTAATTATAGTATGGGGTTTTACAATCTATTTTAATAATTGTTTGCTATATCTAACCTCGAGCTTTTTAAACCTCTATAATGTTTAATTCTACAATATCGAGGGTCAAAAGTAAGTACTATAACTTAGTCAGGCTTCCTAGATTTTCATTTTTACATGTCTATAGGTTCGTTTTCATAATTCAACCTCAAATTTCTAGTCAAAATTTGCAAATACAAGTCAACTATTAACTCTACACTCAACCATGAAATTCTCGATTGTTAATACTTTAGAAAATCTAAGTGTAGTGAACTAAGCTCACAATGAAATATGATTGCCAAAGTATAACATCCTCAATGAGTATCATATGTATAACCCTTTGTAACCCTCCAAAACCCACCTTGGACGGCATTACAATCTATAAACCATTCACATCATGAGAGCAACTAAATAATTTCATCATTAAAGAAATTTCATCCATCAAATATCACATTTACAATATTATCTCAAAAGAATAGGCCAACCATGGCCATTACATCTCAAAAGAATGTGATCGACTATGATAATTGCATCCAAAAAGAATCACATTTAAACTTGCAGCGGAATAACAAAAGATTAGTCTGGACTTCACAATATTTTCAAAAATGAATTTCCTATTCTAGAATAAGAGGTAATGTTGTTCTAAGCGTCCACCTCAGGAACAGCCTGCCCATCTACGAGAATCTCGCAGTGTTCCTCAATTCTCAATTCCTCCTCCAGTACATAATTTGAAAAATGTAGTTTGTACGGGGGTGAGCACTAAGCTCTGTAGTAACATTTCTCCCAAACTCGAACAAGGTTTAGAAAAGCATATAAAAAATGGTCAGTCACCTTTCAAAAATAGCATATATGAATTTTTGAAATAAAATATGAATATTTAAACAAATCTCAAGTTTAAGCAACAGCAGTAATTTAATACACAAGTGAAATCAATATACAACTAATAATCCATTTCACCATAAACCGTCTCTCCCAAGTTCTTGCGAAATCTCATACTCCCAAAATTCTAGTAGAAATTATTTCTGGTACAATGAACAATGACTCACCACTGTATTCGTATCTCTGGTATGAAGTAAGACCACATATGGATACCATCGAAAATATCATGGCCTACGTACAACCCACACAAATTCTTGCAAGGATATCCAACCTTTAGAAATGGCATATGCCAACACCATGGTAGTGACATATCCAACCAAAAAGTAGTATACTAACCCATTTTTCCACAATACCCTGTGAGCGATATTGGTTTAGTCCTCGCAAGGCACTATCCCCAGTACGAGTGGTAGGAAAAGTTCAAACCCACACGGAGTAAGAAAGCGTCTACACACTCCAAGATACCCGGTCAATAGTAGCCCATGTTTATCCAACAACCACAAAAGAGATACAATCCAACAATTTTCTCAAATAACAACAATTCCATAAATCCCTAATTTCACATGTAGTGCTTCAATAGAATAATTGAATAAAATGCAAGAGATCATCATCAATATCATTTTTTTACTCAACACCAAGCACTTAAAGTTTCAAAGTCAAGAACAAAGGAAGAATCAAGAAGAAAGTCCATCTCTTTTGAAAACTAGGGTTTCATATCAAGAAAATGAGATTTCATGGGTATTCAACCCTAACTTGTGTAAAACAAGATAATAATTGCAAGAAGTCCAAGAAAAGATGATTTCATAGCATATATATAAGATTTAAAGTCAAAAGAATACACATAATTAAGCCTAGCCTCAATGAACAAGAATGAAAGAAAACCCCCTACCTTTCTCCTTGGCTTTGGTGTGAAGGACAAGAAGATTTGATCTTGAATCACCCTTAAAACTCTTGTTTTCCCTTTCTCTCTTCCTCTCTAAGTCTTTCTATTAGGGTTCTAAGAGGTGTGGTGTGAAAGAATGGGAGCAAATGGAGCAAAAATTGGGTTTTAAAAGCAGAAAATCCCAATTTTTTAACTATCTATCGGTAGTTCGTATCGAGCTACCGGTAGTTTGGATCCACTAGCAACTTACCACTTGTTGAGCTACCGATAGTTCGGATCTACTGGAGATTTACTACCTGTTGACTACCGATAGTTCGAATCCACTAGCTACTTACTACCTGTTGACTACCGATAGTTCGGATGTATTAGACATTTACTACCTGTTGACTACTAGTAGTTCGGATCCACTGGACAGCGTACTACCAGTAGGTCCTATCCAAATTTGCTTATTTCCTCTATTTTTCATTTCAAACCCATTCCAAACCCTTCCAAATCCAACCCAAGCTTATTCAACATGCTTTTGTACATCAAACCTAGTTGGTACAAGTTCTATTACAACGATTTCATATATTTGCAAGCTAAACTAAGTTTTAACTACTATTTCCTCGAATTTCCATATTAACATTTCCTACATAAACCTACATACATATATAAAGATAAAAGGGTGGGGTTTACACCCTTTTAAACCATTAATACTTCCAAAGTAAATTTAATCAACTCCCGTAATATTTTCAAATCAATATTCGTAACCTCAAAGTGGTTATGAAACAAACTCCTGTACCTTTAAGAACCATAACCACAATTCCTATGGTCATTCCAAAATAGGCTTTCATTCGATGTTACTTCACCATATTCCTTCAATTGATCATATTTGAGAATTATACTATCTCATACCATCGTACTCACCCTAGAGGAAAGCATAACACTCACACGGTTCATATCATAAAACCAAAACTACATTCATTCCTTAATTTCTATGACATTTAAGCAACAAACATAATTTTTCATAACCTTATTATTCAAAACATAGTCCAACTTAAAAACATCTAAGTTGCCCTTACCTCCACACATCCAAATTGGGTTATCACATCTCCTTCACTTCTAAAAATATAAGTAATTCTAATAGTAGAAAAGAATACTTAGAGTCAACAAGACACCAAATCATAGTCAAACTTATATTGTTATCCATCAAAGCACTTCAATCCCTATGGAGGTATCTCTAAATCAAAGCCTAGATAGTGTGGAAGTTGCTTAAGAATAAGTCCTTTAGAGTCTAAGAAGAAAAATACGACACTTTGCTATCCAAGGAACAATACAGTGCAGATTTTTGATCAACTTAAGAGAATAAAATGATGTAATTAAGAGAATAAAATGATGTAATTTAGACATTTCTAGCTTACCAAGAATATCTAGCAGTAGAATAATAAAAACTAGCTAAAAAATTGTTTTATAAAAATCTCTCAAACTCTAAACCAAAAGTAGATCAACTTTATTCCTCTCAGGTAAGATCCACATCTTGAACCTCCAATGGCTCGTAATCAATCTGATCATCAACATTGACATCCTCGTCTATGCCAAAATCTGTAAGTGTGTTGTAGGGGGTGAGCAAAAGCCCGTAAGAAATCCCTCTCAAATCCCAACAAGGTTTTAAAACAAATAAAGGAAGGCAAGTCTCTTTTGGAAAATAACATATATAAAATTTTGAGAGTAAAACCATGGAAGTTGTAATGATCTCAAGGGTGCAAAATACAGTAAATCAATGACAGAAATAAACTTGCAAGAAATTAAAGCAATCAATAAATAACTCGATAACATATTCAATATTCACATGTATGTTGGGTCATCCCTATTGTCATGTATGTTGGTTGCTTCTCAAGAATTTACGCAATAATTCTACCTCGTTCACCCATCACAACCACACAATATCAATCATTCCCCATAGGGCCAAATCACAAACCACTTTAGGAAGGGCGTATACTGTCTCCCACGGCATTGACGAATCCTTCCAAAGAAAGGTATACCATCCCTCAGCCTCGAACTTATGTGAACAATAGTGGTTGCTCTCACAAACAACAATTGACTACAAGTGTTAGGCAACCAACTCATCTCCATTGGGATAGACTTACCTCTAACACCCCATGGCAGCTCTCGAAGGCAATTCAAGTCCATCACACCCAAACTATATAAGAGATGAAACCACAACTTTCTCAACAATCACAATCTTAACCATTCAGAATTTTCATTAACAATTCAAGTATCACAAGTGCAAAATTCTCAAAATATACTACATTGCTAAAGGAATTAAAATATGCAAGAGATCATCTCAAGAAAACATTCACAATTTCGATATCAAAATTCTAGGGTTTAGCTAAAAAATCATAATATCTTGGAACAAGAACAAATATTAGACGAAAATATGATTTAATTAAGAATAGAAATTTAGAAATCAAGAATCCATTTGAATTTCACAATAACACCTTTATTTTTGAAAAGCTAGGGTTTTGAAAATTCAAGAACACATGTTCCTTGAACCCAAGCATGTATTTTGTTTAAGACCATGTTCCAATGATAAAGAAACCAAGAATTCATACATATTTATCAAATAATTATCAAGAGGATTGAAAACGTACATATATAATACCCTAAGTCTCAATGAAAGAACTCAAGAAGAATCCCCTACCTTGATTCCTTAGTTTGTGTGTAAACCAAGCCTATTTGATTCGTTTCCAACATGTGAATCCCCCTTCAATCTTATGTTTCTCTTCTTCCCTCTTACTCTATAAGGTGGCCTAGGGTTGAAAACTAATGAAACATGGTTAAAGGGATGTCCTTACGGTATTTATAGGGTAAAAACAGAGAAAAACCCTAAAACTGATCGGGACCATTTTTAGCGTAGCGTCCAAACTGTCCTTGGGTGTCCGGATAGTTCAAAGTCACTGTTTTTATAAAAAAATTAAGTTTTTGGGAGGACTGTTCGGGCAGTGCTTGGAGCTTCCGGACGGAGGCAACTTTATATCCTAACTTCAGGAGTATTCACCTCTTTAGAAGTCGATTCAGGAAATTTACTGAAACACACTTTTGTAGCCTTTGAAGTCTAGTTTCTACTATCCAAATATCAGCTCCGTTGGATTTCAGATTAAAATGTTATGGCTAACATACTAAGATAATGTCTAATTATTTCCTACCTGATTCCTTTCTAAAATGCAGTTTAACTCCGAAATACTTTCTAACTTCTAATGCATCTCATATTACCTCTCCCAAGTTTTCTCGACCTTCCGGATCCAATGAAAACCTTATTTTGACCTAAAAATAGTTGAAAACCTACCTAATCACTATTCTCAGGCTTAAACACCTTCAAAACTAGGTTTAACTCGAAAGTCAAATTCGTCCGAAACTCAAACTTCATGATCTATCTTTTAACAATGATTCCAAATTTCTATAATCCTTTTATTTATCCTAAGAGAAATAATAATTATTTAATTATAGTATGGGATTTTACAAATATAAAGCATTAAACATAAACGAAATGCACAAATATAACTTTTGGATGATTTATACATGTCCATCACCTCTTACTAAAGAGTAAATGAGAAATCACTCACTCTTCATATCTTTGGTAAAGCTAGAAAATGGGGTAATGCTCACCCCTCCAAGTAGAGGAGTTTCAAGGTAAAACACATTACACAAAGAGCCGATCTTCAACAAAGAATGAGTGAATCACATTCCACCTTTCACGGGCTTTGGTAAGCTCTGAAAAAGTAGAAGAGTTTCACTCCTCTAAGGGAAGAAGGAAGCTCAAACAATGGAAGTAAAATAAAGCAATAATAATACAATAAAAGAAAGCAATACTTAAAGTAAAAGAAGCAATAAATTAAAAGAAAGCAATAATACAATAAAAGAAGGAAATACTTAAAGTAAAGAAAACAATAAAGAAAGCAATAATACTTTTGGAGGGTTTTTCACTATCAAAAGATGATCTTTTTTACAAGCCCAAGAGGTGGTAATTATAGGCAAAAAGGGAGGGTTTGAGTTACACTTTGATCCCCCTTTGTTTTGACAGTTAGCACCCCTATAGTTTGTAGCTTTGACAGTTGGCACCTCAATAGTTTGTAGCTTTGATACAGTTGGCTTCGCAGTAGTTTGTAGCTTTGACAATTGGTACCTCAATAGTTTGTAGCTTTGACAGTTGACACCCCTGTAGTTTGTAGTTTTAATACAGTTGGCTCTCTTGTAGTTTGTAGCTCTAACGCACAAAAACCCTGAATACATACACTAACCCTTATTTAACTTACTTTGACTAGTTTAACTTTGTTTAACTAATACAATTGACCTATTAACTTAATTGAATTATGCATTAATTAGGGTTAATCAACCAGCTCTCAAAGTAGTGGAACAAGGCTACTACTGGCCTAACATGATTAAGAGACACCCGAGAATTTGTGAAAAAATGTGACAAATGTCAACGCTTCGCCAACTGTGCCAAGACAACCGCTAGAAGAATTAACCACCGTCATGAGTCCTTGGCCTTTTCTCCAAATGGGGAATTGACATCCTAGGCCCCCTACCCATGAGCCACGACCAATGTAAGTTTGTGGATGTAGTCATTGACTACTTCACAAAGTGGGCGGAAGCTGAACCCTTAGCAAAAATAACAGATTAGAAAATGAAAGACTCCATCTAGAAGAAAATGTTGTGCCGTTTTGGAGTACCTAATTCTATAGTGAGCGACAATACTAAGTAATTTGACAACAAACTCCTCAATGGCTTATGTGTAGACTGATAGATCAGGCAACCCCACTCTAGTCTGATCCACCCCCAGGCGAACAGGCAGGTGGAGGTCACCATTAAAACAATCTTGCGCAACCTAAAGACTAGATTGGAAAGCACCAAAGGGCGGTGAGCTAACTAGCTCCCTAGAGTATTGTGGGCTTATCAAACAATGCCAAAGAGCCCAAATGGATAAACCCTTTCTCCCTAGCCTAAGGGATAGAAGCGGTCATACTAGTTAAGATCGGGGTACACTCCCTAAGGATCTAACATCACGACCCAACCACCAATGAAGAAAGCCTCCACATCAACCTCAACTTGGTAGAGCAGGGAAATGGCTATGGTCAAGAATGTGGAGTACAAGTGTTACATGACAAAATACTATAAGTCGAGGGTGAAGCCTCGCTCCATCTTTCCTAGGGACCCAGTTCTCAAAAAAGCAATCCTATCTACCAAGACACATAAGAAAGGAAGCTAGACCATAAATGGGAAGGACCCTATATCGTAATAGAAGTTGTAAGACCAAGCACCTATACAATTCAGAACTCTAAATGTAAAGTCTTGGTGCATCCATGGATTGCCAGACACCTGAAGATGTACTATCAGTAGCACGAAAAAATTAGTGAATCTCACTACTTAGTCATTGCATTAGTTAGTTCATCCAGCTTACTTTGTGGACTTAATACCAATGGAGTGCGTATCCAAATCATCGGGTCTTGCTCCCGAGGGATAATCTAGCCCTTCTTACTAACCCCAACCCTATTTTCAATTCAAACTAGTGCGACTTAGTTGAACCTTGGTCAAACTTTCCCAAGCCCACGCATCATTGACCAAGAATGGTGTTTGATCAAATCCATGCACACACTCTCACATGCTCACAAATGTGATGCTTGCCATCTATATGCAATGCAATGTACAATTGCAATTTCCATGTCATGTTCAATATGTCATAAGCACAATATGAACAGCACTCCATCTCAACCAACATTTTCAATTGTCAATTGTATCATAGGCATATAATTACAATTTACAACATAATTAAAACATGTTAGATCAATTTCATTCAAATAACGTGCTCATATCATTCAAGGCATTTTATCAAACACACACAAAGGCACAAAATCATATAGACACATAAAATGCCTCCCAATTCATCACATTTCTCATGAAATTACCAAACAAGCAATTTCAAATAAACTCAATTCATTCCATAATTGATTTTACACAGCCTTATACCATTTTTCATACTCTAGTTACACTATGAGTATATATAAACAAGGGATTTTATCTCTAATCATGCTACCTATTTCATACAAACCTTAGGTTGAAAATAAACCTTACCAGGAGAATGACCTTAGCTTTTAAAGAGTAATAAGTAGCAGAAACTCCAAGAAGCCCAAATCAAGCTTCAAACCTTGATTTCCAAAAAGCTCGAGAGAGCTCATAAAGTGAGCCCTGTGCTGCTTTTTATGGCCTTTTTCCCTTTTCTTCACTAAGTCTAGTGAAGACTATAGAACATTGATTGGTCCCTATAGGTTTTAATTAGAAAACAATGCAAAAACTTATCCTCTTGAGCACTAAAGGGTGTTGCTCAAAGAGGGGTCCGATTGTGAATCAAACTATTTTTCAAACCTCTTAAATAGTTTACAAAATATTATTTTAAAATCACCTAGGAGTCATACTCGAATTGCTTCTAATTCCTTTTTCATCCTAATCAACCTATGTTACAATAACTAAGGGTTCATCTTAGGTGTCTAGGTTATTAGCTTGTCCTAAGCATGAAGGTGCATACGGAGGTTGAATGATGATGCTTTGATGGTTGATCTCCTGCCCTTAATGATACTTTCAAATCTTGAACTTGATAGCATCATGACCATGGAATAGGTTGAGATTTACAATGGACTCCATGAAATTAATAAATTAGAAATATGATCTTGTGAAGACCCTGCCCCATTACCGGGACCCTGTCTTCCAAGGGTTAACCTCCCATTACCGGGATATCACCACCCTCCACCAAAGGATTTCGGCTAACCTGTGGGTCAAACCCCCACAGTAGCCTTTACCTCTGTCCCACATCGGGGAAAGAGTCGTCTCCCCACCCCCATATAAGCCGAAGCACAATATGAGAGCAGTACCCAAGTAGCACACTGTGGTACTTGGGTACTGCTCTCATATTGTGCTTCGGCTTATATGGGGGTGGGGAGACGACTCTTTCCCCGATGTGGGACAGAGGTAAAGGCTACTGTGGGGGTTTGACCCACAGGTTAGCCGAAATCCTTTGGTGGAGGGTGGTGATATCCCGGTAATGGGAGGTTAACCCTTGGAAGACAGGGTCCCGGTAATGGGGCAGGGTCTTCACATAAAAGGCGCCTTTTATGTGAAGACCCTGCCCCATTACCGGGACCCTGTCTTCCAAGGGTTAACCTCCCATTACCGGGATATCACCACCCTCCACCAAAGGATTTCGGCTAACCTGTGGGTCAAACCCCCACAGTAGCCTTTACCTCTGTCCCACATCGGGGAAAGAGTCGTCTCCCCACCCCCATATAAGCCGAAGCACAATATGAGAGCAGTACCCAAGTACCACAGTGTGCTACTTGGGTACTGCTCTCATATTGTGCTTCGGCTTATATGGGGGTGGGGAGACGACTCTTTCCCCGATGTGGGACAGAGGTAAAGGCTACTGTGGGGGTTTGACCCACAGGTTAGCCGAAATCCTTTGGTGGAGGGTGGTGATATCCCGGTAATGGGAGGTTAACCCTTGGAAGACAGGGTCCCGGTAATGGGGCAGGGTCTTCACAGATCTAACATATTATGTTTTTGTTGCATTGTTATTGTGTTATGAAATCCAAGATGTATTTCATGAATTCTGTTGCACAAAGTGATCACTTTTATTATATGGCAGTGTAATAAAAATGTGGCATGTTTTGAAATGCCATACTTGTAGTATTTTTTCCATAATCTTGATAATGTTTGAGTAAATTTATCCTATTGGGCTCTTTAAGCTCACTCTTGCTTACCATTGTTCAGAGATGGATCAGAAAGTCTAGGATGTCACCGATAAGTATCAGCAAGAAGTTTGATTACCTCTAGGGTAGTTGTCCTAGGTTATTTTGAGTGAGGAGAGGCTCTTGTACTGGACTCTTGAACTTGTTATATTTGCAAAACTATTATTAGTTGTTGGGGGATGTAAACCTAAAACATGATTTGATGGTAGTGTGAGAGTTGATTGTTATAAGATAGTAAATTAATGTGCTATGTTTTTGTTAGTGGATTGTTATGATATATTTATGTTCTCACAGGAAATGCTCTTGCCTTCATGCTCACTACCTTTGAGATACAAATTTTCTATTTTATACCTTAAATCCATGACCACACCTAGTGATTTGTAAAGTTTTCATGCAGAAATTTAAAAAGCTACTCTTTATCAAAATTTTCTTCTTCTAAAATCCCAGTCACTATTTGATTATGTAATGAGATGTTTTTAATTACATCACTCAGTTTTATGCAAAACAGGGCGTGACAAATGCACTTAAACATGAATCTATGTATGAATAAACATGAAACTAAACATTATGTTCATTGCCTTCAAATTATTTTCTCATGTTGTAAACTTCGCCAGAAATTTTGAATAAATTATTCTATCTTTTAAATCAAAATTGATATCTTTTATTAGGATTTTTCTTAATCTCAACTCAATGAAGATTTTCAATTCTAAGACAGTTCTTCGTCTAGACACATGTTTAAAACTTTTGGCAAAATAAAACTTTCATCTAGATGGGTGATGCAACATTCCGACTCACTCGAGCAAGTTACCTATTAACTCTGGTACAACACCCTAGTTCTCCTAGGCATGCTACTTAATAAATCTAGTTACAAACTCGTCAGTTTTTAGATGATAACACTATAATAATAATAGTTATAAACTTTTACAAGGTTCATCTCACTCAGAGGGTTTCTTAGAAATTTCATCATTACAAATGGAACAGTGTAATGCCTTGAAAATCCAAGCCTAGAGAGCATGCTCATCTCAAGTCCCCTCCTAACTAGTTCTTTCCACATACTACACCATACAACTAAAAAAGAGAATAAATTTTGTAGCATGCGACCACATGCCCAGTGGACTAACTTGACTCTACAGTAAATATAGTTTGAAAATAGCATAGTATTTCACATAAATTGGAATTTAAACATGCATTTAGAGATATATAGAATACAACAAAACATTTCAATATCAAAATAGATGTATAACAAAGCAAGTATTCATAAATTCAGAAATATCTTGAAGAAACTAGATCAAAAATAAAAAAGTACTGACCACAAACTCATAATTATGGCACACAAGGAGAACAAAACTTATGCGACCACACAAGGGTCCTGACCATGCAAGGGTCTTGATCATCAAGATAAATCAAATAAACCTTCTACCTGTCACTACCCAAGCCTAAAAGCCAGTGGGCCAGCAGAATCGAAGAGACTCAGTTAAACCCTTATAGTTTGAATAACCAACTTATGGGCCCTCTACTTGTTATGCCCCAATTTTCACAAACCAGAGTGGTGTAATAATTAAATCATAATTCAAAAGATCCTAAACACAATCACCAGGTTTAGTTATGTAAAAACCCAGGAAAATTTAAAATTTTTCTGAAAAAGGGCAAAATGGTAATTTTTACTATAATGCGGGTTTAAAATTAATATTTTTCTAGAGCTTGGATAACACAACAAACCTCACCATTGAATTCGTATTGCAAAATTGAGCTACCATGTCAAATTTTATCAAATTTCGAGATAGTCAGATTTTACACGTTTTACGAGATAAACTGGGTGACGAATGAAATCACAAAGGTCCATAAAAATAAAAATTATAAAATTTTCTTATAATTGAATAAAATTTTAAATAAAATTAATTTAAACTTAAACCGGAATGAAATGAATCGTTTCGGGACAAAAAACAGACCCGAAAATAGTAAACGTGCGGGGCGTTGTGGACTGCGCAATTAAATGGTATAAATAGGGGCTAAATATCTGAAAAATCAGATATTCTCACCCCCATTTGGCTGGCTAAATCAGAAGTTGAAGGGAGAGAGGAGAAAATTTTGATTTCAAGGCTCCTCCCTCCGATTTTCGGAGTTCCGTCAGTCAGAACCCTTCGAACCAAGAGTTAAAGTTGATCACCGCGACAAGGGCTACGCATACGTATCAAGAACAAAAGATTTCACCAAAAATCCAAAGGGGAGATTTTTAGAAAATCAAGGTCTTGAGGTTTGGTTAGTGTTTTTGAAGTCTCCACACTTTATTTGAGTTAGGGTTTCCTCCTACTTTGGTCTAATTCCTATCCTATGGTGTCCATATGGAATGATTATATGTATGGGATGACTTACTTACCTATAGTCATGGAAATTAGAAAAAGAGGTATAGAAATGGCCTAGACCAAATTCTAGCTTGATTTGGTTATATATAGAAGTGCTTGTGAAATTTCATGAAATTGAGTTTTATGTGGACATGCTATATGTTTATAATATGTCTTGTGATTTAAGTGTGTTATTGACATGGATTATGTGGTAGCATACTTGTGAATTAATTGGATATAAATGTTGGTATACATTCATTGGTATGTTGACATTGCGATAGAGAATGGTAATTATATGCTTATGATGTAAATTGCCATGACATATGTTGAAATATGTGGTTAAATTGCTCATTAGCATTCCTTACATATTGGGCATGACATCGACATTGCAATGGTGCATTACCTTGCATATTGCACAGGAGAAATACATCCATGGTCATGAGTATGGGTGTGTGTGTGCATGGTTGGATCAATCATCACACTTGGTGATTGGTAATGGGCTCGGGAAAAGTTGGATTGAAAATTTGACTGAGTCGTATGGTTGCATGAAAGAAAAAACTTGGGTCGGGTATAGCAAGAAGGGCTAGACACTCCCTTGGGTGAAAGGCCCGGCTACTTGGTTCATACACTCCTCTGAGGTGAAATTCTGCAAAAGTGTAATGGCGTACGGAGACAGCGATGTGATTCTAAAATCCGATACCCAACAAAGACACATGGTTTTGTTATATAAATATTCATTTGATGGGAGAAATTCAACAATGAAATGGTATTCAAACCACATGAATTGTATTTCAAAAGATCATTGGATGTGTTTCACCAATGACTAATTTATGACACACGTGCATCGCATTGTGTTGTGGGAGTCGGTGTGGACTTGAGTTAAGGTGCATGAGTGAGTCTCATCTCATTTCATGGCATAACATTATGATTTTTCAACATTGAATTACATGTTCTTGTTGGAATGGGAAATGATGGTTAAGTGTTGCACATAAACATTGCATATGCATCTAGGTAGGGAGTAACCTCTGTAGGAAATATTCTACTTGATGTTGACTCACCCTATACGGGAACACATTTTAGGTGCGGGACACACACGGGTGAAAGACTCCCAATTAGAGCCCCATGGATGAAGAAAGCTGAAATGTGGCTTTTGTTTTGAAGTTTTGTAAAAATTTTGTTAAAACTACGTTTTGACATATAAATGTATGGAATCACATGTGACAGAACTTGTATGAATCATGTATAATATAGAAAATTTCGTTATACATGCTTGGGATGAATTTGGAAAGGTTTGGAATGGATTGAATTTTGAAAATAGGTGAAACAGGGAAAAGCTGTTAAAGCGTACCAGTACGCATACCGATACAGTGAGGTCTAGTAGGTAAACCGTACCGGTATGCGTACCGGTACACTTTCCAAAAATTAGAAATTTTAAAATTGTTTTGTTATGCAATTGGACTTTGGTTTCCTTGGTTCCAATGATACAAATAGAAATTAAATGAGATATATTGGGGTATATTGAACCTCAGTTGGATTAAATGATTAAACGAACACAGGTTACACGTGTGAGTTATAATCCTGGGTAAAGGGATACTATTAACGTGATGTCGGTTTGTACAGCAAATCACGAGCAATTTCACGGGTTGATGGGTGGTCAACGGTTTAAATAATGACCCCTGGTTTTTGGGGTGTCACAAATTAATTTCAAACTTAGACTTGTATCATAACACAAATCATTTTGCAAAATATAAATTTCTTTTCGAATAGAAATAGAAGGATCCTTTGAAAAATTCCCAATAGTTTATTTGTAAAACAACCATACCTTTAAAAACATTTAAATAAAAGGTTTGTGAACATGCAGGTCAGAGCAATTCTAAGATGACATAGCACCACTCCATAGTACAAAAAGGTACTACTGTGATGCTATAACACCCTAACCTAGGGTATAATATTTGTCACAATACGATGAAAAAAAAACTCAACAAACAACCATTAATCCCTACCATTTTCTTTCATACACCTTAATTTCTATAAATATAAGCACATAAAAATTCACCAAAACCCTTTAGTGGAATGGCTTGCCATGAGCCCTACTTATTTACAGACTATAATATTGATCTCAAGATATGATGTATAAAAATACAATTTAAATTAGAACATAAACACGACCCACATAATGACATCCCAATCGACCCTTTAGGCTCGGCAGTGGACTCCTCATGTCTTTACAATTTTTTTCTGAAATGTCATTAAGACTATTAGTAAATAAAAGATGCGATCAATATTTATGAGCATAGCAACTGATAAAGAAAACTTTATTTACTTAGGAACAACCTTAATAATGCATGAGATACTCACTTTCAAATTACACTTCACCTCATACACGTTGTTCGTATACATCACATAAACATAACCACATCGGCAAATGTACAACACATATATTTACTTTCACGTAATTAAATTACTCCACACAATGAATACCCCACTCGCAAACAAACTACACACCCTATAAATAACAACCACAACACATGCTATATTTAGTTTGAGCAGATTCTTGCGCCAAATAGGCAACATGTATCGCAAGCTTATATCATTGCATAGATATCATTCGTCACCCAGACCACCCAACCCATATTAATGGTTTATGTCCTTCAGATGACCTAGGTCACACATAGTTTTTGATCATGTCCTTTAGACGACACACCACCACATAATTCAGGACACACTATACATATACCGCAAGTCACTCTACAAACATGATCTCAATAATCTAGCCACTACTGAAATCAATCAGTTATATCTCAAGTATAACATATTAACAATTGAATGAACACTATCATTATGATGTAAATAATAATAATAATTTTTTTTACATCAATAGCAAACACCCAACCATTAATCATCAACCACAAAGTTTTTCTTACTTCAACATTGACCAACACACAACATAGTAACTAAGTGAATCAATTATCAAAATATAACATCATTACTTCTAATCGCAAAACCCTTACTCATCTATTAATCCACACACATCCACTTAACAACATTTATCGTATAAAAACTTCATCCAAAATATACTTATTGTAGAGCTAACCACAACTTTCCTGTGAGAGTTGTATTTACTATAGAGCTAAATTTACATACCAATTATATTTGATATTCCATTTATAACAAAACTTTAGTACCTTGAGTAAGTATCAAAATTTCAAATTTATTTGGTCCCATTTATTCAGACCATCAAATTTTCATATCACATTCTTCGTATCAATGGTTATTATAATAATTATAATCAACTACCATATTGGTTTTTTAATAATCTATGTTGTACGTTCTATATAGCATAGTACATCTATAGCATAATATGTCCCTCCATAATCAGGTTTTTTCAAATCACCACTGCTTTTATTTTTCATTTCTTTATTTCTAGCTAAATTGTTGTACCTTATTTCATATACAAACTACCCTTCATGGAGACAAATTCACAATCAAGGTAATCAAATGTTCATTTATAGATAAATATATCAATCTTTTGTTGGACATCATGGTACCATATTCGATCCATAATATCACAAAAGAATTCCTTACTATAGAAAATTGTGTCTATATTATAAAATTATATAGATACACATTTTCCTTTAAGACAATGTCATCTCTCCAATAAGACAATTACATTAGCCGTCATAGATAATTTTCATATCTATAAATCCATAAACTATTCTATAAGGAATTCAAATTAACATTTCTGTAAACCATTACATATGACATCCACAAATATATTCATCCATAAGTCATCATATATGATATCCACGTATATACATTTGCCACTAAGGTCATTCTCACCACTAAGGCTAAACACTTACCTTTAAGGTAATATTTGCCATCAAGGCATAATTGGCTAATAAGATATAATTCGTCACTAAGGTCATATATCTGTCACTAAGACAACAACTTAGCCATTAAGGCATATTCTGCCACTAAGGCCACATAATCGCCACTAAAGCTAAACAATCACCCTTTAGGGTTGCACTAGCCAATAGACTATTCACTTACCATTTGAGGCAATTAAACAATCATATTATCTTTGATTGTCAATAGTCCACACACCCACTTGTTATTAATAAGAAACATCAATCATAAAGACTAACTCATTCTCAACGCTACAAAACATATTCACATAATTTTTAAGTTCATATTCAACTCACACAAGTATTAATACCACGTAATTATATTCTTACTATGATCATTTACTTAGAAAAACAACTCACATATAACACCACGTGAACAACAGAAAAATTAAATCCACCACTTAAATAACAATAGTCTACAACACCACGTTTCCACTATATCAAAATATCTCACCAACTATCGTACACACAAGTGCAAAATCATATATTTAGACAATCAAATTTCAACTCAAATAGGCATCACAATATATCATTTTTCTTTTAATTTTCAAAATTATTCCCTTTTCAAAATCCTACATAAAATCGACATCAATATCATTACCTCTATACCTGTCACATATCATAACAAATTTCATATAAACATCCTACATATATGCGTTATGCACTAGATATGCATGTATGAATATTGGATCAATCCATTTCTAATCATTTCCAAAATGATATTACCCATCCACTTGAGCCTCGCCTACTAATTATTCCATTATACACAACCATGTTTTTATTCAGACCAGACCATAAACCATATACCTATGAACAGATCTGGTTTTAGGAAATGTATTTGAATTGAAATTTGAATACCACAAAGAACTTTATGAAAATGGACCGATGAAAACCAAAAACTCTAGTCCCAAATTAGCAAACAAAATTCGATAGTAATTTACTTCCTTATACTCAATCACTGATATTTTCCCTTGAGTTTAAAAAAAAATAGGAGCTTGTTCATGCTCATAACAATATTATTCAAATAATGTTATTATTACTATTTTTTAACTTTTAACACTTTCCCAAATTGATTACAACTAATCTGTATTGTCATCAAAAGTTCCATTATCAGAAATTGAAGTTGTAAACAATTATTTTGTAATCTATCATTAATTTGCAAGTTTTTTTTTCACACTAAGATGTGCAACCACAATTTAATAAACTACTCACAGATACAACCACTTAAGTTACCACAAACATTCCTTGTCCAGGTAGTTACCAACATTTTCATTCGTAATTCAATAAATAGAGTTTATCGTGTTTCCTTCCATGTCATAATTTCATATATTTTATGAATTATATCATATAGATTCTACTAAACACCACTCCCTCTTGACGTTGTCTACCACATTCCTCAACCTTAAAATTATGAATCAATATTATTAGATATACGCGTACATAGAATTGGTATCTTAACATTTCATTTTACCATACATAGACACCCTGGACTGTCCACTGCCGAACTAAACACATTTGTCTATAGAACCTATAAACCTATGCTCTGATAGCAAAAATTGTAACACCCTAACCCGGGGTATAATATTTTTCACAATACAATGAAAAAAAAAACTCAACAAAAATCATTAATCCCTACCATTTTTTTTCATACACCTTAAGTTTTATAAATATAAGCACATAAAAATTCACCAAAACCCTTTAGTGGAATGGCTTGCCATGAGCACTACTTATGTACAGACCGTAATACTGATCTCAAGATATGAAGTATAAAAATACAATTTAAATTTAATGGACTTTTAAATTCAATTTAACAATAAATTGATGTCACGTGCTTGCCACCAAATTAATTCCACATGCCCTTACGTACATTAAATAATAAATTCATATTATATCTCAACATTTCTATTTAGTTTTCACACTTAAATAAAACAATTCTCCCCTATAATTATTATTTATACTTCATCACTGAATATTAAAATATTCATCTTTCTGGTTCATGTCTCATATATTTTCTCTCAATTATATTCTGGTTACCAATACCACGCATACATGTTACATGTGAATATGCTTGTTATAAATATTATATGTTTGTCGTGCATGTGTTGGGACAATACAATTTTCCCTACTTAGCAATTTCGTCCCCAAAATTTGTGACACCCCAAAATCCGGGGGTCCTTTGTTAACCCATTGATCACCCATCAACCCGCGAAAATAGCCATGAATGTCGCATGACCCGACACCACGACTCAATAATAAAAAGGTTTAGGCAGGGTCTCCCTAAGACCGGGAACTCCCAATTGCTTAACCTGTGTATAGTCACTAGACCCATCTAAGGTCTAACACATCATAATTTATACTCCATTATGGTCCATTGACATCATTTGAATGAGGAAATACATAGTTCAAAAGCATGGCAAAGTATTCTTAAAATTTTAGATTTTTTGAAAACCTTCCGGAAGGTTTTTGCTCGACCTTCCAGAAGGTTTTACTTACTGGAAAAGTTCTTCCAGAAGGTTTTCATCGACCTTTCGGAAGGTTTTGCCTTTTGAATAACAATTTACATTAACCTTTCGGAAGGTTTTCTTCGACCTTCCGGAAGGTTTTGCCTGCTGGCTAAAAATTTACATTAACCTTCCGGAAGGTTGTGCCTGTTTTTCTACAAATCCTTCCTTCTTTATTTCCAATTCATTCCAAATCACCTCATTTTCATCCCAAAAATACATAATGAAGTTTTCAACATTAAACCACACTTATACAAGTTCATTATCATTCATTTACATAATTTTTTTTCACAATAATATTACAAAATCCAAAAATTACACAAAATGTGCCATATAAGCCACAAGTTGGCTTTCTTCATCTCTGAGGCTCCGTGTAAGGGCCCTCCATCGGCGTATATCCCGCATCTGAAATATTTTCCCGTATAGGGTGAGCTACACCAAGTAAAGTATTTCCTACAGAGGCTACTCCCCAACCTAAGTGCATATGCAATGTTCACAAGCAACATTTCACAAACAACAATCGTTCCAATCAAGACTAATCAATTTATGTTGAAATCTAACATGTCGTGCCATGATATGAGACGATTCCCACTCATGCAACTCAACCCAAGCTCTCACCGGCTCCTTTCCCCCATGCAATGCCATGAGTATTAAGACCGGGCTCCCCAACCCTCGCCATTGGTCTCACTCATCCAATAACCATTTTAAAATTTTTCGGGTCTTTCTTGGGGTGGGTATTTATGGACTTACACCAATGGTCACCCACCCGACACAGAATTCATGGACTTTCATCAACAGTTCCGCGTACATCGACACATTTTATGGGCTCTTACACCAACGAAAGTGCGTATCCAAATAACGGGTCTCTCACCCGAGGGATAGTCTAGCCCTACTTGCTACCCCGACCCAATTCTTTTCATGCAACCTTGCGACTCAGCTAGATATTTAATCCAACTTTCCTGAGCCCACCTATCATCCACCTACATGGTGTTTGATGCCAACCATGCACCCACACCCATAAAATGAGATATCTCTGTGCATATGCAATGTAATGCACTATTTCTATTTCAATGTCATGCCCACATGTAATGAATGCCATGTGAGCAACTTTAACATATATTTTCATATTTTATGGCCACTCATATCATATGCATATAATAGCCAAATTTCATCTCAATGTTAATATATCAAAGAGCATATATCAACATGTTCATATCCAACCATATGATGTGGAACCCACTGGAATAACGAGATCCAACAACGAAAAGAACCCAAGATCATTTTACAATCAGATTTTACGGTAGACCTTGACCCGTTGTTTACGACAAACAAGAACCTTGGTATATAGACCTCAACCCGCTGTTTGTGAAACAACAACCTCGGTATAAGGGAAGACGCCACAAACGGAGTGGAAACCCGTTTGATAAGTCATTGGTGAATGCCATGGAGAATTCCGATAAGTTTGTTTAGTTCTTCAAAGAACCGAAGAGAAAACACTCTCAAAATTTGTTGAATAATGATCTGAATTTTCATTGATTTGAATGCCTATTTATAGGCTGGTCATTACAAGGATTAGGAAACTTTCTAAAATAGCTATCCTATTTAAGAAATATCTCTTACTTGTGAGTAAAGAAATATCTCTTACTTTCCTAAGACTCTTGAAGAAAAAAAAGAAAGACATTCAGCCCTTTAAATGGCTGATCACATGCCTAAATAGAAAAAGGAAAGTACTTCGCATACAACCCTTACAATTAGACCCTAAAAAGAGTGAATAGTGCACGGTTACTATAGTGTGAACAATGC
Organism: Ilex paraguariensis; assembly: GCA_963454935.2. NCBI lineage: Eukaryota > Viridiplantae > Streptophyta > Magnoliopsida > Aquifoliales > Aquifoliaceae > Ilex > Ilex paraguariensis. Next base: position 1,699 of record CAUOFW020005594.1, on the reverse strand, counting down.
AACGCTACAGTAACTACAAAAACCCTAGTTCATAATAAATAAAACATGTGAGCTAAGCATCCTCAAGCCCACTTATTAATAATTCTAATCCTTTAGACAAATTGGAGGCCTTAACAACAAGAAGCCCATTTAAGCTTAGCCTTAGCCCCTAGCTGGATTCTTCTAAAACTTGAATCATGTTGATGAATCTTTGTTGCCCAAGTGGATCATGGTCAATGGGCCTCCACGAACTTGCTTGATTCCATGCCTCTTGAATTAGTCCATTGAGTACCTCTTTAAACTTCCTTGCTCGTGCTCTCGTAACCGGCCCACTTGGAACTTGAACTAAATCCCTTGAAGTTGTGTTATGATTTGCATCACCATAATCCATAAGCATGCCATTTCATATATGCCAATAACACACTTAATTTTCAAAGCATAAATTAAACACATAGCATGCCCAGATAATACAAATTTTCATGAATCACTTTAGGGCAATTTCACATAAACCCAAGGTACCAAATTCCATGGAATTACATATGCAATCACCACATATATCAATTTCAAGCTAGGAATTCATTTGTTAAACCTTTTCCATACCCATTTCATCAATTTTCATCAATTCCACATCCATAGGCAAGTGATATAAATCTCTATCAACCTACCCAAGAACCCACTTCAAGCCCAAATCCCAAGCTTCAAAAAATCTCCTACCTTGATCTTCAGTAAAACCCGTCGTTTTTTGGTCTGGTCGCATAGTCCTTAGCTGGAAAGCAACCTTTGTTCTTGGCCCGAGTGAATGCAAGCACTCGATCTCCATAGATCATAGAGAGAAGGTGGAGGATCCAAGCTCTTTCCCTCTCTTCTTCTATAGGGTAACAGCTGAGTGTGTGTGGGGGAGAAATTCAGATATTTCCCCCTATTTATATTTCTCAATACATGGCCCACAACGCGCCACACAACCCTATTTTTTCTGGGTTTGTTTTCGCCCCGAAACGATTAAATTTTATCTTAGTTCAAGTTCAAAATATTTTTTATTTTAAATTAAATTTCAATAATTCCCAAATTTTGAAATTTTTTCAAAAATCTCGTTTTTGGGTCACCCAAGACTTGACCTCCTCATAAAACGTGAAAAATTAGACTATCTAAGAATTCGATAAAATTTGACAGGGTAACTAGATTTTGTGAGACGAATCCAACGATGAGGTCCGTTTCTTCTTCCGAGATCTAGAAAAATTTAGGCTTTCAATCCGTACTATAGTAGCAAATTACCATTTTACCCTTTTTGTAAAAAGTTTAAATTTATCGATTTTTACATTCTTCACCCCTTAAAAGAAATTTGTCCCCGAAATTCACAGACATACACACTTAATCGCATGCATATGCAACAATGACATTATACTTAAAATTATAAAACTTGTACCTCCATCTTCGAACTGGAACGGATAGTTTATACGTATAGTGTCCTCACGCTCCCATGTCACCTCCTCCATGCCTCGGTGCTGCCACAGCATCTTCACTAACCTCACGGTCTTGCTTTGCTAAACCTGCTCTCAACTATCCATGATACGCATCGGTCCCTCCCTAGAAGGTCCCATCTACATCACAATTATCTCACCGTAATCCACCACGTGTCGGATTTGGAGTATACTTTCGGAGCATAGAGACATAGAACACTGCGTGAACACCCGATAAATTTGGTGGTAACGCCAACCGATAA
>CAUOFW020005593.1:0-26672 GCA_963454935.2 Ilex paraguariensis | reverse complement strand
GGCTAATATGTCAATCCTTCTTGTGATAAGAAAAGGACCATCATGGCACTAGATCAATCACTGTGTGCAGACTTTTGAATGATCTTCTTTCAAATCGATGGGGTAAGTTTAAGCATCACTTTGTCACCAACATCGAACTCCACTGCCCTCCTTTTCTCGTCTGCCCATTTCTTCATCCTCTTCATTGTCTTTGTCAAGCAGTCATTTGCCTCGTTAGTCCTCTCTTGATTGACCTAAACAAAACGATATGTTGCAAGACATCTCCTTTGAGATTTCTGCTTAGCCAACTCATGTGGAGTGAGAGGTTGTTGGCTAATGGACTAATCCGATGGAGGAACTTTGCTGCAAGTTATAGCTGAATTAAGCGATATCAAGTAAATCCACCCAATTCTGTTGGTACACTATCACATAATACCTGGGATACTCCTTCAATATCGCATTTACCTACTCAGTCTGCCATCTGTCTAGGATGATTGTTGGTGAGGTGAGAGGGGTTAAGTTATGTGCCCAGCAGCTCAAACAAGGTTGTCCAAAATTGGCCAGTAAATCTAGTGTCTCTATCATTGAAAATATCAAGTGAAAGACCCCAAAGATTTATAATGTGCTTAAGGAATAGCTGAGTTGTAACATCAATAGAACATATTTTTGGAGCAACAATGAAGGTTACATATTTTGAAAATCTGTCAACCACCACAAAGATCGAAGTAAAATCATTCACCTTAAGCAACCCATTGATGAAATCAATGGAAAAACTCTCTCAAGGCCTTTTCAGAATGGGGATAGACTCTAAGGTACCCACCATCTTCCTCCTTTTCTTTTATATCCTACTGACACACCAAACAAGTGGCACATAGAGCTTTGCATCTGCTTCCATACAGGGCTAATAATAGTTTTTTTCTAATAGAGCAAGAATCCGTTTCTATCCCGGATGCCCTAACCATTGAGCATCATGAGTCTCTTTCAACAATATTTGTCGAAGTCTACCAGGCTTTGGAATATAAGGCCTTCTTCCTTTGGCATAGAGGACACTTTCCTCTACCCAAAACTGTCAAGTCACCTCCTATTGGACCTACTTCAGCAATAAGATGGTCATGAGATCAAACTTCATTTGTTCCTGAATCCTTTGTAGCATGTCCCCAACAATCTGGCTAAGTGTGGCCACCATCCCATTAGCAACTGGGATCCAACTAAGTGCATTAGCAACCTGATTCGCACTGATAGGCTTGTACTGCAAAGTAAAGTGGAAATGAGCAAGAAAATCTGTCATTTTGCTTGCTTCAGTGTCAACTTCTTCATAGAATTGAAGCAGCTGGTAGCCACGTTGTCGGTCAGAACTAGAAAATGTTTCCCTAGCAAATAATGCCTCCACGCATTGACACAATGAATGGGTGTTGTCATTTCTTTTTCATTCACCGATTACTACCTCTTGGTATCATTTAGCTTCCTACTTTCAAACGCCTCTGGATGACCATTCTGCACCAGCACTCCTTCAAGAGCAAAGTTTGATGCATCTATATCGACTTCAAAGGGCAAATCAAAGTTAGGCAGCCAAAAAATTGAGCTAGTTGTCACCGCTGCCTTTAATCGATCGAATATCTCTTGGCATTTGTAGGACCAGTTCTAAATCTTATCTTTCCTCATAAAATTAGTTAAAACAACAACCTCCTTTGAGTATTTCTTTACAAACTTCTGATAATAATTTGTCAAACCAAGGAATAAACGCAATTCAGTTACCTTAGTAGAGATAGACCAATTGACAATTGCCTCAATTTTCTTAGGATCCATCTTCACTACACCTGTAAAAATAATGTGCCCTAGGAATGAAATTTCCTTTTGGGCAAACTCACATTTTTCAGGTTTCAAATAAAGTTGTGCTTCTCTCAACTTTGTCAAAGTCAACCTAAGGTACTCAACGTGCTCCTATGGGGTCTGAATTTACAAAACTATGTCATCCAAATAAATCACCATAAAATGATCTAAGTATTCTCGAAATACATTGGTCATTAAATTGCAGAACGTGGTAGGGACTTTTATTAAGCCAAAAGGCATAACTTGAAACTCGTATGAACCATAACTCGTCACACAAGTTGTCTTTGCTTAGTCTCTTTCAGGGATTCTGACTTGGTGATATTCAAGACGTAGGTTCATCTTGGTGAAATGGATTGCTTTTCCAAATCTATCAAACAATTTATCAACGAGTGGGACTGCATAGTTATTTTTGTAGTCACCTTGTTAAGGGCCCGATAATGGATCCATCATTCTTATTTTGAAACAAGACAGGGGCTCTGTATGGAGCTTTAGAAAGTTTAATGAACTTGATGTTCAATAAACCACCAAGCTGCCTCCTTAGCTACGTCAATTCTAATGGAGACATTCGATAAGGCATTTGAGCATGGATCTTTGCCCCTGAAATTAACTCAATGGCATGGTCAATCTCCAATCTCGAGGGTAATTTTGCTGGCAATTCATTGGGTGCCACCTCCTTGAATTCTGCCAGGAACTATTACAATGGTTCATAAATTGGCAATGCTTTAGGTTCCACATCCTCAAATGAAACAACCAAGTATGTTGCTTCTCCTTTTCACAAACCATCTTTCACTTGTAAGGCAAACAACATTTACTCCGAGGACTTGGCTTTGATGAGGGGTACAATATAGGGACTGGGCATGTCCATCACAAACATCTCATGCAAGTGAGGCATCACTGACACCTTTGCTCAGTAAGAAATTCTAGCCAAGGATCACCTAAAAATCATCGAAAGGGACTAACATAAACTCACATAGTACTTGCCAATTTCCAAACTTTAGGGGAATGTCTTTAGCAACACCGCTTACTAGTTTTGCTTTTGAGTTGACAGTCTTGATTTGGCTAGAATGTTTCGTCAAAGCTAAAACCAAGCCGCTACACCTTTTGGTCAAAAACAAAGTTGTGTGTCGCACCTGTGTCAACCATTACCTGGACAGCAACATTGTTCATCTGAATCTGCACAAACATTTATCCCCTCCTAGCCACAGTCTCCTCTTTAAGAATTGTAATAAGGAGTTGCAATGGATTCACTTGTGTAGGCTCCTTTGAAAGTTCAACATCCTTAACCATGAGGGCACTAAGTTTCTCCTTCTTAGGGCAATTTCTGGCACAATGGGGGTTATTACAGATAAAATAGCCCGAGTCAGCACCTCCTTTCTTGAGAGAGAGAGAGAGAGGGGTAAAGAAGTGTTCAGATTGCACAAGAAAAGATAGGGTAGTAGTGACGAAATGATTTTGAAAAAAGGTATTTAGGTTAGATTAGAAATTGGGCTTTATTGGTAAAGTTTCACAAATTATGACTTTTTGTGCAAACAACAAAAAAAAAAATTGACTTGTTTTGCTAAATCTCGGTAAATAACTGGCATTTATCTAAATGCCAAAAATTAAATGCGGGCTTGAGATTCCCGATTCCTATACCTATATGTCAGGTTTTGGGGCATTTGTCTCTGGCTCCGGGGAGATTGACTCCCAACGGATGGAGGGGAGGGTGATATTGGCATTCTTCTCATTATGGCGGCTGGTCCACAGTAGTGACATCTCTCCCCCATTCGCCAAGTTCTTGCTACATATGTGCTCTTGGAGAATCTCTTCCCTCATTGAGGATGGTACTGTTTCGCCCAAAGATCAAGCAAGTTCATTATTGGGCTTCCCTCAAATTGTAATAGCTGGAACACCAAATTCTTCTTTGTTGGAGGTGAGTGGGCCACGGGAATTATGTCGATGTTTGGTCAACCCAAGGCTTCTCCCAGGCCGAAGAGGAAAGATATTTGATCTTTCCAGTAGACTCTTTATAGGTACAACATCGTGGGCCTTTTATTTACACTGATTCTGCAGGTACCTCTATTGACAGATCGGTAGTGGAGACAGTCTATGCTTCCAGGGCAGCATCTTCTCCTCCTTCTAAGAGGGTGAAGTCTGGTGCCCCCTATGCTTCTCACCCGAGGCCCACTCATCAGGCTAGTCTCTGAGAGGCAGAGCTTGGTGATGCCCCCTATTCTTCTCTAATTGATGATTTTTCATCCCCTAGAGATAGTCTCAGCACTGTTGTGGGGGTTAAGGCCTCGATGTGGTCTCCTACTAGGACAGAGGCTCTGTCTGGTCATCCTGCTTCAGGTAGTACTTCAGAATCTATGTTAAAGGACGTGAAGCTGGCTAAGGAGCGAATTTGGGGGTTCGTAATCCGTGTGGAGGTTTATGAGGTTGCCTCTCGAGGTCCAAAGGGCATTGTTGACGTTGTTGTGGAGGGCTTTGCTTTGGTATGTCCTGCACTCTTCTTTGGCTTTGTACTTGGCTTTTTTCCTTTATATTTTACTGTTGAATGCCTATAGGTGGCTGCTGTTTTGCCCTGCTTGGTTACAAGTATGCTAAATATAAGAGAGGCAATCGATGGCTAGGTAGTGGAGAGGCGGGCATGCGAGCCTGCTGAAGAGCAGTTGGGGCTCGAGTAGCAGGCACGAGAGGATTTTGAGGAGCAGTTAGGGCTCGAGCGGCAGGCATAAGAGGATGTCGTAGAGCAGTTAAGGCTAGCACACGAGAGCGCTGCCATCTTTGAAACCGAGCTTCAGGTGTTCCATGAGAGGGCTGCCCAACTAGAGGCTGACCTTCGAACAGCTCTTGAGAGAGCTACTAGGGTAGAGGCTTACTCTATAGAGATGAAGAAGAAGAGGGATGATGCTAAGAGGGCCAAGGTAGGCGCCTTTATTGATGGCTATGATGAGCACATGAGGAAAGCCTTAGCAGCATTCCCTGTTTATGACTTTTTTGGCTTTTTACCTTATGAGGCTCCCGAGACTGATGAGGAGGACGTGAGCAATGATGGGAGCGGAGGCAGTGAGTGTTATTAGGAGCATGGTGTCTTTGTATTCACGTTTTTGTTGATAAGTCATTTTTTATCTTTTTGTAAAAGCTTCATGAACTTGAATGAAATACAACTTTTTTGGAAAAATATATTGCGAAATTTTATTTCATAATTAAAAGTAAGTATTTAAAAGAAATTAACCAAAATAAAAAGTAAGTAATCTAAATAGTGACCACCAACTTATGACTCACTGCCTTGCCCCGAGCTACTGGTAATATTTGTTTAGATGCGCTGCATTCCATGGATAAGCCAGGACTTTTCCTTCGAAATTCTGGATTCTGTAGATGCTTGGTCTTACAACTTCCGTGTCCGTGTAGGATCCTTCCCAATTGGGTCCTAGTTTTCCTTCCCAGGAGTCTTTGGTAGACATGATGACTTTTTTGAGGACTAGGTCCCCGGGTAAGAAGGAGCAAGGCTTCACCCTCGAATTGTAGTACTTGGTCATGCGACTCTTGTACTTTGCATTCTTGAGTATGACTATCTCCCTCTCCTCCTCTACCAAGTCGAGTTTGATGCAGAGACCTTCATTATTGGTAGGGTCATGGTGCTGGACCCTATGAAAGTGTACCCCAATCTCGACGGGTATAACCACTTTTGTCCCATAGGCTAGGGAAAAAGGGGTCTCGCCCGTGGGGCTCCTCGACGTCGTCTAGTAGGCCCATAGTGCTCCTGGGAGTTCGTCTACCCATCGTCCTTTTGCACTCTCTAGTCTGGCTTTTAAATTGTGGAGGACGGTTCTGATGGTAACCTGTGCTTGCCGTTTGCCTGTAGCTGGGCGGGGCTGGAATGGGGCTGTTGGATCTATAGGTTGGCACAGAAGTTGTTGAGGAGTTTGTTGTCAAACTGCTTGGCATTATCACTTACAATGGCGTGTGGTACTCCGAACCGGCAAACTATACTCCTCCATATGAAATCTTTCACCTTTTGGTATATTATCTTGGCTAAGGCCTCGACTTCTACCCACTTAGTAAAGTAATCAATGGCTATTACTACAAACTTGCATTGGCCCCTACTCACAAGGAAGGGTCCTAGGATGTCGATCCCCCCATATAAAGAAGGTTCATGGGCTCTAAATGGTGGTGAGCTCTTCGGGTGGCTGTCTAGGCAGAATCGCGAAGCATTGGCACTAGTCACATTTCCTGACAAAATTTTGGGTGTCTCTGATCATGGTAGGCCAGTAATATCTCTGTCTAACCGCTTGTGGGCTAGTGCACACTCTCCTGAGTGATTCCCATATATTCCCTCATGGATCTCCCTCATGGCATAATCGCCTTCTTAGGGTGTGAGACAGCGAAGTAGTGGTAGGGAATAAATTTTCTTGTAGAGGGTGTTTTACAGGATGACATACTTGGACACTCTTATTCTCAATTTTTTGGCTTTCACTGGGTTGTTTGGGAGAGCGCCCTGTTCTAGGTAAGCTCGAATGGGAGTCATCTAGTTGGACTCTGAGGGTGCACTGTTAACATCGTCCTCCTCTGTCTTGGAGGTGTTAGGTTCGAATTGGTGGCTTGTTAGTGCCGGGCCCATGAGTATGTTGGCAAAGGCAAATTTGGTGAGGGCGTCTGCCATGACATTTTTTCTTGAGGCACATGGTGGATTTGGAAATAGGTAAATTTTTTGAGCAGGGCTTGGACCACCGAGAGGTACTCTTGCATTATTTTTTCCTTTGCTTCAAAGTCTCCTTTTACTTGGTTGACTATGAGCTGGGAGTCACTATAAGTTGTCAGGTAATGAGCCTCCATCTCCAACGCAAGCTTCAAGCCCGATATGAAGGCCTCATACTCAGCTTGATTGTTTGATGTAGCAAAATAGAGAGAGACAACATACTTCAGCAGAGTGCCATGAGAGCTGATCAGCACTAGTCCCGTGCCGCCACCCTCGCTGGTGGAGGACCCATCCACACAGAAGCTCCAACCTAGTACAGTAGGTGGTGGAGAGGGAGCTAGCTCTACGGGCGATGCTGTTTGTGATTAGGGGAGTAGTGAAGGCACAAAGGAGGTGAGAGGCGATGTCGTGGACAAGGTGGGCGGTGTCCTAGGGAGAGTGAGCGGTGCCCCAAGCAGGGTGGGTGGCACCCTGGACTGCCCAGCCTGTAGAGTCATCTCCGAGCCGTCAGGTCTTCTTGGGGTAACGTCTAGCCTAGTCTCCTGGTAGTTGGAGTCATGTGTATTGAGAAGAAGGGCACAGAGGCACCTAATACTTCTTCTTGGGACTCCTGTGGCAGTGTAGACTCTGCCACGAAATCTACAAGTGCTTGTGCTTTGATGGCTGACCTTGGCTAATACTGCACATTGAACTCGCTTAACTCGATGACCCACTTGAGCAATAAGTCAGATACATCAGGTTTTCCCAAAATTATTTTGAGTGACTGATCTGTGACAACCACGATGGTGTGACTCTGAAAGTAGTGGCATAGACGCCTGACAGTAGTGACAAGTGCGAGAGCCAACTTTTCAAGCTTTGAGTGCCTCACCTCTGCCCCTCGGTATACCATGCTAACATAGTACACAGGCTTCTAGATGCCTCTATCTTTCCTGATGAGGACAGAGTTCACGGTAGAGGGTGAAGAGGAGAGGTAAAGGTACAAGGTCTCTCTTGGTGTAACATGGGAGAGTAAAGGTGGTGTGGCGAGGTAGGCCTTAAGCTTATGGAAGGCCTCCTTTGCATCTGGACCCCGCTGGAAAGACCTGCGAAGGATTTTAAAGAAAGGCAGACACTTATCTACTGATTTAGAGACAAATTTGTTGAGAGCTACTATCCTCCCATTAAGGCATTGGACCTCCTCTGTTGAGGATGGGGACTTCATCTCTAGAATGACTTTAATTTTGTCTGGGTTAGCTTCAATGCCTCATTTGTTGACCATGAAGCCTAAGAATTTACCCGAACTGATGCCAAAGGCGTACTTTTTAGGATTTAGCTTCATCCCGTAGGCTTTCAATACATCAAAGGTTTCTTGGAGGTGTGTCACATGGTCTGCTGCGACCATACTTTTTACCAACATTTCGTCTACATAGACCTCCATAATCTTCCCGATCTGAGCCTTGAACATCTTGTTCACGAGGCACTGATATGTGGCTCCGACATTCTTGAGCCTGAAAGGCATCACCTTGTAGTTGTAGGTGCCTCTCAGGGTGATAAATGAGATTTTCTCCTAATCTGAAGGAAACATGCTGATATGGTTATACCCGGAGTAGGCGTCCAAAAAACTCAGGAACTCGTGTCTAGCGATGGCATCAATAAGAAGATCAATGCATAGGAGAGGGTAGCTGTCTTTGGGACAGGCTTTGTTGAGCTTCGTGAAGTCCACGCAGAGGCACCACTTTCCACTGGCCTTCATCACCATCACTACATTGGATAGCCAGTCTAGGTAGGCTACCTCCCCTACTGACCTATTTGTTAGTAGCTTGTCTACCTCCTTCTCCATGGCCTGCACCCTCTCAGCACTTACATTCCTCAACTTCTGGCAGACAGGTTTGTATCTGGGATGAACATTGAGTTGGTGGGAGGCCACTTCGGGGTCGATGCCCTCTAGGCCTTCGTGAGACCATGCGAAGACATCTGTGTTATGCCTGAGAAAGTCTATTAAGGCAGACACCTGCTCCTAGGAGAGTGAAGAGCCAATGTAAACCCTCTTCTCTGAAAGGCTGTCATCCACTAATATTGGCCAAATCTCTTCTACTGGTTCAACCCTCTCCAAGGTACTGTCGTCCTTCGGGTCAAGTACTTTGACTTGGAGAGTCTCGTGTGGCCTCCTGGCCCTCATAGATGCCACATAGCACTCTCGGGCAGAGACCTGGTCTCCCCTGATTTCTCCAATCCCATTGGTAGTTGGGAAAATGGAGGAGAAGGTGGTAGGTAGAAGAGACTGCCCTTAAGGTGTTGAGGGCAAGGCATCCAAGAAGTATATTGTATGTAGAAGGACAATCAAGTACAATAAAATTTACCATGTTAGTGGAGCTCCTTGGTGCGGTTCCTGCTGTGACCGGCAGGGTGATAGATCCCAAGGGATAAACTCTTTGTCCCAAGAATCCAACCAGGGGAGTTCTGACGGGTTGTAGTCTCTCCCTGCCTAGATGAAGGCTGTCATAGGCTATCGCGAACAAAATATCAGTTGAGCTGCCATTGTTGACCAGGATCCTCTTTACCTGGTAGTTGGCTACCAGCAGGGTTAGGACTAGTGGGTCATCGTGCGGGACTTGGATCCCTTCGAGGTCCTTGTCTGAGAAGGTGATGACCTCTTTCTCCCCATGCTGATGTGGCTTCTTTAGGGGAGAGTCTTGTGACTCTGTCTATCTAGCTTTCTAGGCGTGTGCCTTTCTGGCAGAGTTGGAGTCACCTCTTCCTCCTAACCCTCCGATGATAGTCTGGATCTCTCCAAGGGGCTACTGGCACTCTCCTTCCTCGTGCAGTGAAGCTGGTCCTTGACTAGCAACATACTGTCTCAACTGGCCACACTGAATAAGCTCCTTAATCTGCCTCTTTAACTAGAAGCAGTCGTTAGTGTTGTGACTATGATCACGGTGGAAGTGACAGTACTTGCTGGGATTTTAGCATTTTGGGTCAGACTTCATCTTTCCGGGCCAGCGGAGCGCAGGGTCATCCTTTATTTGGAATAGGATGTGCTCCACTGCGGCATTGAGTGGTGTAAAAGACTGTCATTCTCTCGAAGGTACTGGACCAAGACGGGTATTGACAGAAACTCTCTTGATTTTTTTTCTCTTGTTCTCCGCCACCTACTTGTCTTCACGGGTGTCCTTCCTTTTTTCTCCTCCTTGGGAGGACGCACCTCTGCAGGCTTTGGTGACGTCCTCGGCGTTCATGTATTTTTGTGCCCTAGAAAATAGGTCAGGCATGCTGAAGGGCGACTTCTTGAGGACGGAGAACAAAAAGCTAGAGGAGTGAAGATCAACGATAAAAGTGGCCAAGGCTACCTTATCGTCTGACTCCTCAATTTGGAGATTCTTCTCGTTGAAACGAGTGAGGTAGTCTCTAAGGCTTTCATCCCTGTCCTACTTGATGGAAAGCATGTGAGTAACAGGCTTCTGATGTCGGCGTCCCCCAATAAATTAGGAGACAAAAGATCTACTCAACTCTGCAAAGGAGTGGATAGAAGAGGGTTTGATCTTTGTGAACCATTGGCGTGCGGATCCCTTGAGCGTGGAAGGGAAAGCTCTACATATAATCTTATCAGGCAAGTTATGGAGTTACATGAGAGATTTGAATGTGTCGAGGTGATCCAGAGGGTCTTTGGTACTGTCGAAGATCTCGATGGCAGACTTCTTGAACTTCGAGGATAAGGGGTAATTGACAATATCTGCAATGAACGGTGTTTCAGTACACCTTACTAAGTAATCTACTGTCTCAGGCGCCTGCACCTTGATGGCGTTGAGGGTATCACCAAGTTGGTTTTGCATCTCGTCCCATTGGTTGGGAACATCCTCCGTTGGGTGATTGTACTAGCTTCCGTGATCGCCATACTAGCTCTCTCCTGTGTCTTCCTGCTTAGGCACATGAAGAGGGGAAACACGTGAACTTCCTGCACATTGAGGAGGAACAACTAGGCGAGTGGCACCCCGGTGTGGTTTGGGGCATTCTAGCAAGGGGCCCCATAATGGGGAGCTGCTTAGTGCCCAGAAAGGATAGATTACTGCTCCTCTCCTACTGGAGGGAGTGGGACTCCTCCCATGGGGTGAAGAGCAACCCCTCATTGAGCGAGCATCAACTAAATGATTTTTCTAATTTTGGTTTACCAGTAGCTGTATGGTCTGTAAGAGCTGTTGCCCGACGACGGGAGTCGCCGTAGCAGATGGTTCCGAGGGTGCAAAGGGAGGCGGAGCCTCCTCCCGGTGGGTCGGGTTGTTGTCTCCCAGTTGTTGACTCATCGATTTGGTCATGATTGCCATGGATTAAAAAGGAGTAAAAAACTTAGTCGTTTTCCACAGACGGTGCCAAACTGATAATGTACAAAATTGGTTTGTGCAAGATCAACAGTCGAGGATATGAAGAGATGTAATTAATGAGCAATAAATAAGATAATCAATGGCAAAACAGTAAATAAGGACAAACATGCAGATGTATAGTGGTTTGGTCTAGGTGACCTACTCCACTTTCAAAAAACGGTAGCGGTGGTCGGAGGTCTTTATTGATGAATAAAGTAACTGGATAATTACAATGGTTAGGAGAGAGAAACTTCGTATGTAGGGAGGTGTGGAGAGACAAAGCTCAAGGTGTAGTGTGTTGGGTGAGATGTAGAGATGTGTTGGGATGTCTCTCCATGTGGAGAGAGCTTACAATATATAGGTTTGGTGAGGCGGTGAGGTGAGTCAGTGACGTGAGTGAGAGGACACCATCTCTTTGGTAAGTGTTGATCTTTTTCCAATGTGGGACAAGCCTTATTCCACTACATTTATATTAGTTTATTTCATCACTTCAAATGGATCATTTTGAGATATAATTTCTCATTTAATATTTAATGATTTTATATAAATAAATATATGACGTTCATCTCCTTGCAGAGAAGAACACATTTAAACTTGGTCTGTCAAGTTGCTCAAATACTTGTTTAAACCATTTTTTCCAACATTGAATACTACGATCGATCAATCGATAGTGTGAGTTGCACTGATAAACAAAGTGTATTTGCATCTATTTGTTTCTTGGGATTGGTTGTTGAGACAAGACCACCTGCAAGTCCCGTTATGGAAAACTAAGTCTTCTAAATGAAGAACAAGGCCAATCTTATACACGGAGGGGGAGAGATAGAAATACTGATAATAAAAAAAACCTTATTTTTAAAAAATTGTCCCTTACCCTATCATTTTTTTTTTTTGGTATTGCAACATTAACTTTGTGAGTAGTTTCACATTCCCCTAATTATTAACATTCCTACATATTTAACAGAAAATTATTTCATTTTGCTCCGACTCCCCCAACAATTTTCATCTAAAAATGTAACAAACGTATGTGATTGGAACAATGTGAAATAATCGAAATAGCTGAGGGATTAATGTAAAAAATTCAATAGTTCAAAGAGAAAAATGAAAAAAAAAATCATAATTGAGATGATCAAAGTATAATTTATCCTAATTGAAATATGACTAAATATGTCATATATATATATATATATATATATACCCAAAACAATACAAATCCCAATATATATGAGTATACAATTGTACATAGGACAAATATGATACAACATAATAAAAACCAAATACGAAAGCGGTACAATCCATTGGTAGCCATATTTTTAGTCATGGGCTACTATACAAAGCTTCAAAATATGAGATACCATGTCTTCAGAACATGTAAGGAGTAACTTCTAACTTGTGACCAAAAGTTGGATTAGGAAGTTGACCTGGTTCTACCATGCAATTTATTGCTCACCAAACATCTAATATTACCATAAACAGTGACGAAGCCACGTATATGATTTAGGGTGGGTACACTTTAACTACAAATTTTACTTTATCCTCTAATAAATAAAAATAAAATGATATATTTATGTTTTTATGCATTATATTGGATACTTAAAATAATTAAACTATTTGTCATCCATTGATAATCCCTTCAATTACGTAACTTATTAGTCTTCATGAACTTCATTGCTGAAAATGCTCTCAACGGTGGCACTTGCAATTAGTAATATCAATGGTATTTTAGTGGTCTCTCAACTGGTATTTCTCTATTACTATTGATTTTTTTTTTTAATAAAATAGCATCTATATATTAAGGATCAACTATATAATTTATTTGACACAAGGAAAAGCAATAACCTAACTTAGACATGAATAACATTCTAAATCACATTTTATTATACTAATCAAACAGATTTGGAAAAAAAAGAACAAAAACACAAATTTTGATGAAATGTTTTCTTCTTCTCTTGACCTCCAAGTCTTTAACATGATGTTGCTCATGCAATGGTGCAAGAAGCACAATTCATTTCTATTTCATTTTGCTTGTCTTTAGAAACAAGATGACAAAGGACAAAGGACAAAAGACAAAAGTGTGGACCAATGACTTTTGTAACTCTACTTTTTTTTTTAGTTTATTGACTTCAAGAGATTTGTTATGAGATTGAGGCTTTTTTTTTAGTACCATGTACTCAATTTCCTTGACCTAATTAATTTTATTTTATCTAATTCATTAGGGTAGGCCCAATTGAAATTATCCAAAAAAAAAATATAAAACATATAAAGATAAAAAAATAAATTAGGATAGGGCCAAGCCCTGCTGGCCACTACCTCCCTCCACGAACAGAATTGCTTAAAGAGACAGAATGACTCACAAAAAACTACACACAGAGTAAATCATCACTCTATCGTTGTTTTTGAAATTTTTTACCCAAACACTCTAGTTTTAAATTTATTTATCACACATTAATCAATGTTGTACATATCAATGAAATGTATTATGAAAGCACACTTTCAATGAAAAAACATATGAAAGTGTGTTAAACATAGTTTCATTTCTTTCATGCAAGAAAACAACAATAATTTCATAAATAAGTTACGATCTTTTCATTTATCAATTGGGAAGTTGACCTGAATCTACCATGCAATTTATTGCATACCAAACATCTAACATTGCCACAAAACTGATTAAAGAAACAGAAGGGCTCATAATTAAAGCAACATACATAAACAATTAATCATCATTCTATTGTTGTTTTTTGAAATTTTTAACTCAAATACTCTAGGTTTAAACTTATTTATCTAAAAAACGTTGTTGTACATGTCAATGAAATGTGTTTTGAAAACACACTTTCAATGAAAGAACATATGAAATTCGTTACTTTCATAAAAACAACGATAGCTTCGTAAATAAGTTTGATACTACGATATTTAGGTAAAACATTTCCACAACAACAATAGAGTGACAATTATTTTTATGGATTTAAAGGGGGCTGACGTTGAATTCCAATCCTCCACCATCTCCTTAGCCTCTTCGCAACAATGAAGGCCAGCTCAATAGATTGAGAAGCATTAAGCCTTGGATCAAAATGTGTGTGGTAGCGAGAGCTATGATCATTGTAAGTCACAGTTTGCGACCCACTGATGCACTCTATCACATTTTGGCTGTTGGAGTTTGACCTAAACTCTGTAATAATCAGAGTTTGTTGGGTAATCAATGTGAAAATCCTATATGAAATAAGATTATATTAGAAGAGTTTTAATATAATATGAATAGGTATATTAGACATGTACATGTGATAGAAAACATAACGATCAAATTGTATTTGAATAGGTTAGGGTTGCAGTATTTTATCCATATAAATAGAGATGTGTATTATGTAATCATTTACCAGATGACCAAATTTTAGTGAATAATACATCGATGTAGATTTTTGATCCGTGGATATAGGTACAGTATATCAACGTGGGTATGCTGTATTGAACCACATTATATCTTTGTGTCATATTTTTATTGTTTTTCTATGTTTGAATTCCTATCTTCCAACTTATGTTATTAGTGTCAATTATCCAATATGCAAAACCAACAAGTGGTATCAGAGCCAGATTGACTCTCATGGTGCAATAAATCAGAGCTAGATTGATGATCCTAGTAGAACAATTAGAACTAAATTGACAATCCTGGTGCAACAATCAAAGTAAGTTATTGGAGATTCAATAATCAAGTTGATGTTCATATTGAAGAAGACTCCCTTGTCATGTGTGTACAACGTATTGTGAAGATTGATTTTGTCCTACAAGGATGTAATCTTGAAAAATTAGTTGATATATATTTTTGTTTGAATCTACAAGAAAAAATTTAAAATTGGTATGAAACCAAACAGAAGACTAAGTTGATTCCTAATTGTTTGGATTTCAAGAATTATCACATGTGCTATGTTGAAGATGTTTTTTTAGGATTTTTGACTCTTAGATTTAAAATTGCGGTATTCCAATGGTTTGGGAACTATTGGGCTGACATAAACTCAATAGTGATGATTTGGTGTCTCGTGGGTTATGTGTCACTAGACTTTTACCTTTGAATGGTGAAGAATTGACCATTAAGACCTCCTAAGAGTAGGTAAGACACGGGCAAAAATGAACAAATGATGTAAGCCAAGACGCAGACTCTTGAAAGATAGAGAGGATTGTGACGAATCAAAAAAGCAGGTTTGAATGGGGTGTGAAAAAATTGTTGGATCAGAATTAATGGCGCTAAACTCGATGTTAAGTATGACCAACTTTGAAGAGTTTGGTTTAAGGGAAGCTGTTGAAATTTGACCCAAACTCTTTAATTTTCAGAGTTTGTTGGGTAATCAATGTGAGAATCCTATACAAAATAGGATTATATTGGAAGAGTTTTAATATAACATGAACAGGTATATTGGACATATACATGTGATAGGAAACATAATGATGAAGTTATATCTGAATAAGTTAGGGTTACAGTATTTTATCCCTATAAATAGGGATGTATATTACGTAATCAATTAACAAATAACTAGATTTCAGTGAATAATACATCGATGTAGATTTTGGTCCATGGATGTAGGTACGATATATCAAGGTGAGTATGCTGTATCGAACCACGTTATATCTTTGTGTCATATTTTTATTATTTTTCTATCTTTGAATTCCTATCTTCCAATTTATGTTATTAGTGTCAATTATCTGCTGTGCAAAACTAACAAATGGTATCAGAGCTATGTTCCAACATTGGCCATTCATTTCCAGATGAACTCCACCAGAATGGCTTCCTTCTTGCTTGTGCACATCAAAGAAAACTTACACCTCAGCCTACGAACATGTACAGTTTTAAGATCACCATCATATAAGTTGAAATCTTTCAAAAAGATAGAGAAAATGAAAGAGAGAGATACTAACTTATAGCGAAATAGAACAATAAGAATAATAAATATAAGCTAAGCCTTTCTTCATTTTATATGTAGTTTTGTATTTTGTTTAACTTGGGTTTAGTGATTTTTCTTCAATTTTGACACAAAATAAAGTGAATACCCCCTTCAATCGTTGCACAAATTTTGAATTGTTGTGTATGAAACAGTGTTAATAAAGCATCAACGGGCATTTACATGCATATTATTTGACATAAACAAAACAATACTAGTGGTGCATGGTTATCGTCGGCTCATGTTGTAAGGGTTTGGGTTAAGTTCTGCAATGGGTAGAACCTGATGAGCCCAAAACCAACTGGGTTAGACCCAATAAATCAAGCAAGCCCAAGTTAGTTAAAAGGCAGCCTAGGCCTACTTTATCAATCCGACCCAGTCTAGGATCCAGGGAGCCTAGGAAGATAAAAGCACGTGGGCGAGAGAATATCGGGATAGTTAATATACTCCTAATTGGCTTTATAGGTTAGGCCCCAAGGAGTACCACACTTTTGTGAGCAGAGCAAGCGCCGACACTACCTTGGTCACCACACATGCGCGCGCTGCCCTCCACGACCCCACCGGGCTTGGGCTTGGGCCAAAAAAGATATAATCTTCTTGGATATATATCTTTTTGGATAAAGTTTATTTGTTGCGGCTCAGGATATGGGTCGAACCAAATGGATCCGAACGCGAATTGTATTCCAACTGAAATTTAAAAGTCCAATCGAATTTTAAATTTCTATCTGTTAAATTGATTTTGGTGTCAAAGTCTGTTCTGCAAATGTTCCTTATGTGTCTGTTCAATACAGAAGTGTCTTTTCATTTCGCTTCAATTCAAATTAAGGGTGCATCTCTTCGATCCGAACAGAGTCGTCTTCTGACTCTTCAGGTGATTTGAACAGGCATGAAGGGTCTATAAATAGACTGCCTCATTGCCATTTCAATTCATCCCAATTCTGGATTCCAGTTTCAAAATTTTTTTTTTCTCTATCTCTCTTTGTATATTGTTGCATTATTCTTTTAGTTCGGTTCAAGTATAAACACATGTTGTGTACACTATAGTCTTCAAGATTAAAGTGATGCTTCTTGAAGAACGTAAAATCCATTCTATCTTGGGAGACAGTTGCTCATCAACCTTGAGCACTGAGAATTAGTAAATCTATCTTAAAGATATTGTGTTTCACAAGGCTCAGATTGAATATTTTGGTCTTCTTATTTTATTGTTCGTGCAAATCTGTCATTGTGAGTGCACTGGTTTAGCTTACTATACATTCTCTTTAGATTAGTTTGTATGTGACAGTATACAATTTGCTTTAGATTGTATATATGTATAACAATAAATAGATATTATTTGAATTCTGTTTATTGCATAAGTTAGACTTTATTCAGTCTAATATAATCTAATTATATACATATTTTTTATAACAGAATACTCGCAAGAATATAATGTCCTGTTCCGTACTTAACAAGAATGGATTTCAGTTAGTCTTTGTACCAGAAAAGTTAGTACTTATAGAGAATGCAATGTTTTAGAGAAGGGATACATGAGTGATAGGCTTTTTAAGCTCAATGTAATGACTGTTGTGCCCACATCTTCTAATAATAAGAATGAAATGAATTCTTCTTACTTGTTTGATTCTTCTAATGTGTGGCATGCTAGACTAGGATATGTTAATTATGATGCAATTAGAAGATTAGTTAATTTGAATGATTTGCCTAAGATGCCTATTGATCTAAATCATAAATATGAGTTTTGTGTAGAATCAAAGTTAGCAATAACATCTTTCAAGTCACTTGAAAGAAGTACTGAACCTTTTAAATTAATTCACAGTGATGTTTGTGACTTAAGAGGTTGTAAAAAGTATTTTATTACTTTTATTGATGATTGCACAAGATACTGCTATATTTACTTAACTAGAAGTAAAGATGAGGCTATTGATATGTTCAAACATTATAAGAATGAACTTAGGAGAAAGATAAAGGCACTAAAAAGTGATAGGGGTGGTGAATATAAATCTCCTTTTGAGGAGTTTTGTTCAATACATGAAATCATTCACCAAACGACTGCCTCATATTCACCTCAATCAAATGGCGTAGCTGAACGCAAAAATTGAACATTAAAAGAAATATTGAATGCTATATTGTCAAGTTCAGGAGCACCCCAAAACTTGTAAGGAAAAACCTTATTATCTGCTAATTATATTCTTAACAAGGTACCTCATAAGAAAACTAATAACACACCATATGAATTATAGAAAGGTCGAAGACCTTCCTATAAATTCTTAAAAGCGTGGGGGCGTCTAGCAAAAGTGGCAGTTCCTAAACCTAAAAAGGATAAGATATGACAAAAAATCATTGATTATGTATTCATAGGTTATGCCCATTATAGTAGTGCCTATCGATTTTTTATTCATAAATCTGCGATTCATGATGTGCATATTAATACGATTATAGAGTTAAGGAATGCATCATTCTTTGAAAATAATTTATTATTTAATATGTTACATGAATCAAGCACATTAAAAAGACCAATTGAGGCTACAACTAGTAATGGTCAAAATGAGGAATTCATTGAAGATGAACTTAGACATAGCAAAAGGGACAAAGACTTCGAAGTCATTTGGTCCTGATTTCCTAACTTATCTATTAGAAAATAATTCTCAAAGTTTCAAAGAAGCTATGTACTCTCCCGAAGCTCCTTATTGGAAAGAAGTTATTGATTCTGAAATCGATCCATTATGAGAAATCATACATGGGAGCTGGTGGATCTTCTATCAAGTAACAAACCTTTAGGCTGTAAATGGATCTTTAAAAAGAAGATGAAAGCCGATGGATCCATTGACAAGTACAATGCTAGACTTGCAGTCAAAGGATATAAACAAATAGAAGGATTGGATTATTTTGACACTTATTCACTAGTTACTAGAATTACGTCCATAAGGATGTTAATTACTAGAGCTATATTAAATGATCTTGAAATACATCAAGTGGATGTAAAGATTGCATTCTTAAATAGTGAATTAGATGAAGAAATATACATAGAACAACCTGAGAGATTCATTGCTAATGGACAAGAAAAGTAAGTATGCGAGCTTGTTAAATCCCTTTATGGTTTAAAATAAGCATCAAAGCAGTGACATTAATAATTTGACAAAACAATGTTGTCAAATGAATTCAAAATAAATGAGTGTGACAAATATGTATATGTCAAGAGTACTCATAGTAGATACATTATTGTATGTTTTTATGTAAACGACATACTAATTAAGGCAGCAATAATGATGTCATTAAAGCTACCAAGCGGATGTTGACAAACAGGTTTGAAATGAAAGACCTAGGTATTGTTGACGTTGTATTAAGAATTAAAATTTCTAGAACTTCGGATGGAATCACGTTATCTCAATCTCATTATATTGATAAAGTACTTGATAAGTTCAAAAAGTATGAGATAAAACTTATGAGAACACATATCGATGTTAATATCTATCTCTCTAAGAATAATGGTAAAAGTATATCACAGTTCGAATATGTACATATAATTGATAGTTCAATGTACATAATGAATTCTACCTGTTCGGATATAGTATACTCAGTGAGTAAGCTAAGTAAGTATACAAGTAATCTTGGAAAAAGACCACTGAAAAGCAATTATTAGAGTTTTAAAATATTTAAAACATACTCAAAACTATGAACTATGATTTGTACTACACGAAGTACCCAACAGTACTTGAGGGATATATTGATGTTAATTGGATATCCAATACTAAAGATCCAAAATCCATGAGTGGATATGTCTTTACATTGGGTAGTGCAACCGCGTCTTGAAAATCCTCAAAGCAAACTTGTATTGCTAGATTTACAATGGAATTTAAGTTCATTTCCTTGGATAAAGCTAGAGAAGAAGCAGAATGACTTCATAATTTCTTAGAGGATATTTCAAATTGGCCAAAGCCTGTGCTTGCAATATGCATTCATTATGATAACCAATCTACGGTTGGAAGGGCACAAAAGGTTTGACTAGAGAGCAAGCGAAAATTTCATTGAGGGGAATTATCTTAAAACCTATTATTTAACCAAGAGTCACCATAATGGCAATCCAACTTAGCTAACTGGAGATCCTAAGATCCAAGTTCAAAGCAACAACCAAATTATGTGTAACTTAGAGACGCACTAAGGAGGTTTTCAACTCCTTCCCATTCCTATGATGAGACAGTGCATATCTGCTATGAGATCTAGGGTAAGTTACACTTTTAAAGATATTCTGTAATATGGAAATTTCCAAGTGGAGTATAGTTGGATACTCTTAGTCAGAAATCACCTATATGAGTAAATAAGGGGCCGCTTCTATGAGAATTGTAGGTTGATTACTCTAAAACTACTCATGAAACCAAGTGGTGTTCAAGGCCAAAATGAACACAAACATGAGAACCAATTGCATCCGAAGGGAAATTGTGTGAATTCTATTGTGTTGGTTTACACAAATGGTTGACGGTTCAAATATATAATGTCCACTGATTAGCCAAATAAATCTGATAGTTTTTCATTGCGAAAAGTTCAAGGCCATTGTTTACTTATCTAGATACAGTAACCTTTCACCTGTACTTGAACCAGTGTCTACGTTATCATACATCGAATTTTCATTCATGTGGGAGATTGTTGGAAAAAATGGTTTTAAACAAGTATTTGATCAACTGGAGGTTTAATAAAAATGCCACCCGCACCTCGAAATTTGTGGGACCAAGTTTAGATGATTTCTCCACCAGGAGATGAACATCGATATTTATTTGTCTAAAACCATTACATATTGAATGAGAAATTATGTCTCAAAGTGACCCATTTGAAGTGATGAAATAAATTAAAATAGGTGTAGTGGAATAACACTTATCCTACATTGAAAAAAGACCAACACTTTGATGAGTTAATATACTCTTAGTTGGCTTTATAGGTTGGGCTCCAAAGGGTACCACACTTTTGTGAGCAAAACGCCTACACTACCCTGGTTATCTCAAGCGTGTGTGCGCGGCCCACCGTCCTCGTCTTGCCACGCCACAACCACAACCTGACCCGACTTGGCCGAGCCGGCGCGAGTCATGGAACATATCAATCAGATCCAAACACGGATCAGAATTAAAATCCCAACCAAATTTTAAATCCAACTGAATTTTTAAATTTATATTCGTCACTTTAAATTTGGTGCCAAAATTGGGTCTGGTTCATTGCAGGAGATGTCTCTTGTTTGTTCAGATCAAATAGTGTATCTCTTCAATCAAAACAGCAGATTAAAGAGTGTCTCTTTAATCTAAACAGTGGCAACTCATGCCTCTTCAGGCAATCTTAACAGCCATCAAGGGTTTATAAATAGACTGCCCCATTGCCATTTCAATCCATCCTAATTCTAGATTCCAGTTCCAGAATTTTGTTTTTCTCTCTACATATTGCTGCATTGTTCTTTTTGTTCGATTCAAGTATAAACACAAGTTGTATTCCCTGGAGTCTTGAAGATTAAAGTGATGCTTCTTCAAGAAAGTAAAATTTATTTTATCTTGAGAGACAGTTGATCATTAACTTTGAGCACCAAATGTTTTGTTGGAAAAAAATGGTTTTAAACAAATATTTGAGCAACTTGAGGCTTAAATAAAAGTGGAACCCATACCTCAAAATTAGTGGGACCATGTTTAAACGCGTTCTCTTCCATGAGAAGATGAACATCATATACTTGTTTGTCTAAAATCATTAAATATTGAATGAGAAATTATGTCTTAAAGTAACCCATTTGAAATGATGAAATAAACTAAGATATGTGTAGTGGAATAAGGCTTGTCCCACATTGGAGGAAGACTAATAATTTGGTAAGTTAATATACTCATAGTTGATTTCATGGGTTGAGCCCCAAGGGTTACCACTCTTTTGTGAGTGGAGCAAGCGCTTACACTACTTTGGTTATCACACGCACACGCTGTCCGCCTGCTTTGCCTCGCCACGCCACGACTCGACCGGGCTGGGCTTGGGCCAAAAAGATATAATCTTTTTGGACAAAATTTATTTGAAGCGGTACAAGTCATGGGTCAAATCAATCGGATCAAAATTAAAATCTTAATCGAAATTTAAATCCAATTGGATTTTTAAATTTCTATCAGTTAATTTGAATTTGGCACAAAAAATAGGTTATGTTCATTCCAGGAGTTACCTTTTGCCTATTCAGATTAAAGAGTGTGTCTCTTTAATCTAAACAGTGGCATCCCATTTCTCTTCAGGTGATCTGAACAACCACCAAGAGTCTATAAATAAACTACTCCATTGCCATTTTAATCCATTCCAATTCTGGATTCTAGTTTCAGAATTTCTTCTCTCTCTCTCTCTGTGCATATTGTTGCATTGTTCTTTTGGTTAAGTTTAAGTATAAACACAAGTTATGTTCGCTGAAATCTTGAAAATTTAAGTGCTACTTCTTCAAGAACGTAATATCAATTCTATCTTGGGAGGCAGTTGCTCATCAACCTTAAGCACGGAGAGGGAGCAAATATGTTTTAAGGAGATTATGTTTCACAAAAATCGGATTGAATATTTTGGGTTTCTTATTTTATTGTTCATGCAAATTTGCGTCATTGTGAGTGCACTGATTTTTTTTTATTTTCTACTTTGATTAAGTTGCATATAACAATATACAGATATAAGTTCAATTTTGTTATTTCATAAGCTACACTTTATACAGTTTAATATAATCTAATAATATACCTATTTTCTTCAACATCGATAAATTCAAGACAAGTGTTCATATTGCGGAAAGAAAAATGGTAGAAATTATCAACTTATATGGCAGCGAGGCCCGACAGAGTCTAGTAGACAACAATGACACAACAGTATTCTAATTTCGCAACAGGCATCAATCCTGCAACAGGCACTCAATGCCACAGCAGACGCCTAGTGCCGCAGAAGAGCGGGACACATCCTCATCAAATTAAAATTGGCACAACGGACCTTTGACTAAGGATGGGCAAGAGTGGCAACACAGAGGCCTAAGAGCAACCTTAGCATGACTGGTATCCCCCACTGTGGAAACAAGACACAAGGCTGGGACTACACAACCAACAAAATTGATGTCCTCAACCTACTTGACACCTTTGCTCAACTGACCCACTAACCTAAGAGGAAGGGGTCCCCACCAAGGAAAAAAGCAGATAACTCTCCTTAAGAGAGAACTTAGCAATGGATATGGACGAGCATGATTGCCAACCTCAGACTGGGGCAAGGTTTCAAAGGTTTAGTCTGCTTGAGTAGGCCTCCCAGTGTATGGTTCACTGCCCACTAGGATATGCTTGATTGTGATTCAGAGGAACTCCTAAGAAAACTAGAGTTATTGGTTCGGATCAACATATGGAATAATGGGACATGTGGATTGATGGTTGAAGGACCAAAGTTATATGGGTTTCATTTATCAAGAACCTCGACAAAGGTCTCAAAGAAAGGTTCAGAGAGGGAAGGGAGGACCCCGAGTAGGAGCTCATTGGAGACATCGCGTACATGGCCTTCTCGAGGTCATGGTCTCACGGTGACTAGTCACGTGCATTAACTTTGGGAGTCCCCTTTCACCTCGACTATCGCACTTTCCCTAGAGCTACGTCTAGGCTAGATTTGGAGAAATGTCACATCTACCTAGTTAATAATGGGACACATGGCTCGTGGTTAGCAGCCACTAGTATCACAGCGGTTGAGCCAATTATGGGTTGGCAAGAATGTTAGAGGGTCGTGGCGGACCCAGACATTGTGCTATAAATACCCGTATTATTTGCCCACTACGAAGAAACGAGATATTTCTAGTTGGTGAGAGCATTTCACTCTATCCATCTACCCCTGTCCAATTGGTTGATCCCTTCATGAAGAGATTGCTCATTATTTTTTTATCCTCCTTGATATAGACACATGTGTCAACCTCTTTTAACTTTCCACCTACTGTGAAAGTGACTTAACAATGATTGATAATTTAGGGATGAAAGTTAGAAGGAAGATTTGTCTACAATCGAAAAGACATTTTTTTTTTTGGGTTGAAATTATAGGTATTTTATACCATATTTTGAGTAGAACTTACCAACTTTTAGTTGGGAGTAAATTTATACCTTTCTAGGGTTAATTTATCAATTTTTTAGGCTCATTTACTACTATTTTGATTTTTTTGTTTTGTCAGGACCACCATTTTGATTCACTACCATCTTTTAAGACGCATTTATAACTTTTTATGGTGAATTTATTATTTTTTAGTATGATATTAAAAAATAAAAAGAGATCTTAGTGTTCTCCATATAAAGAGAGCCAATATAATATCAAATTATTTTTATTTTTTGTTGGATAAATACATATTATTATTAGTCCTTAAACCTTACCTTCGATTTTAAAATGGTCTCTAAACTTTTAATTGTCAAAATTTAATCTCTCAACTATCAATTTTGCATCAATAAAGTCTTTTTGTCTATTTCACCCGTTAGAATAAACGAAAGCAAACTACATGTTTGTTACGTAATCATCCTCTTTATGTGTCGCTCTTTGGTCGAACGATTGAAATTGAGAAAAATACTTAATTGATATAAAATTTATAATTGAGAGACTAAATTAGAACAATTAAAAGTTCAGGGACTAATTTTTAAGTGATAAACTTTAAGAACTAATTATGAAATTTACCCAATTCCCCCCACCCCAACCCCCTATTACTTGGGTAAAGACCTTATTGAAATTCATGTCAGTCCTATCATGGGGTTTGTTATTTATTAGTACTATTATACTTTGACATCCTTAATTGTGACATTTTTTTTTACATTATTCCCTCAACTATTATGTTTTTTATATTACACCCTCAACTACTTGATTAGTTTCACATTACTCTACTTATTAATATTTGTCATATATTTAATAAAAATTTATTTCATTTTTCCTCCCGAATTATGTAATTTTTTCACTTTGTTCCCGCACATTGATAATTTTCGTCCAAAAAAAATAATGGACGTTTTCAATTGGGGTAATGTGAAATAATTCAAATAATTGAGAGGGCAATCGAAAAAAATTCAATAATTCAAGGAATAAAATAAAATCAAGCCCATTATTAGGAGGTAAAAGTATAATTTGTCCCACTAATATGAATATATTGTTTGCAAACATTAGTCTGAACAGATCTCATTTTGACAAAAGAGTATGACATGATTTTAAAAGAAAAATAACCGAACAGAACAGGCACTAGGAGTGCAACTTAGGTGGGTGAGATGGGTTGAATGATCAAATTCACGATCAATTTAAGATATAAAATTTTTAATCTTAACCCAATCTGAGTCCAACTTTCAACCCGAATTGTCTAGTTAATTTTAGGTTCAAATCAGGCTCGTAATTCGAGTTAAATTTTGGACATGAAAAAATAGTCTGATTAACCTAAATTCAAAATAAATTCAATAAAAACATAAAATATACTTCAAATTTTCTATGTATGTATACATTTTTGTAATTTTGGTTAGATTTAAATTGAATCTGTAAACTCGAAACCTCAACTCAAGAATAACCCGAATGTAATTTGAGTTAAAATTTTTAGCCCAAATCCAACTCAAGTTTTAAAATCTTCAACTTAAGTCCTCTTTCTTTTCCGGGCTAGATTTGGGTTTACCCGCCCAAGTTACACCCCTAACGAACACTTGTTCAACCGCAAATAATATTTAAGCTCTGTTCTAAAATATCACAAACTTTAAACACCTTGGGTAAAGTCGGCTCCGTCTTTTTTTCCAAACTCAATCTAGACTCGTCTTATGTAATTAAACAAATTGAGTACAAACTTATGTTCGTTGTTACACGTGTTTATGTTTAAAATATAACAGTCAAAATTATCTAGATTCAACAATTTATCTTACAACCTATATGTTCACCACAGTAAATTTGCAATTAACCACCCAACTACAGTAAACATTTAACTCCATTGCAGATATATATGTGCTCACAAGCGTAACAAGTCATATACAAACTTCAAAGCTGTGCTCAGGCCTGGTCTGTTTGATAAATGAATTAACTTTTACCCGAACAGACCTCGAGTTGTTAATGAATAACTCGAGGGGGTCAAGACATACTTTACCCAAAATAAAATAAAGTAAAACCTGCCACTCCAGTGCAGTTGTTTTCTCATTGTTTGTAACCCAAAGTTTCGTACTACTTGCAGATCCCAAAACATAAATCTACAAGAAAACTTTCTGCTCTTTGAACACCAGAAATAGTACTCAAAAGGTAATCCAAGAAATATGTTTCTTTCAGCAATCATCAATAAAGTGATTGAGAAATCGTCATGGAGACTACAGGTTATTCATTGCAGCTACCGGGCTGTAGGGGTGTCAAGTGTGGTGATGGCAACTTGGTTAAATTGAAGAGGGTGCAGACCAAAGAGGGTTGGTTTGCCTTGTGGCTGTGGGAAACAAGGCTTAGCTGTGGGAAAGAATGTTACTGAACATAGAGGTATCTGTGGAAATTCATATGTAGAGCAAAATGAAAGAGCTGATGGCACCTTTATTGTTTTCATCTACAAATATCCTGTTTTAGCATATATAAGTTATGGTAAAATGTTAATGTGAAGCACTCACAATAAAGAGAAATCCAAATCAAATACAAGATACAATTAACCAAGCAAACGATGCTTTCATCTCAGCTAACACTCCATAGCCATATGTCTACATCTACTCACTATCATGCAGGATTGTTTATCATTTGGGGGAGGGAGAGGATATATGAAAACATGCATGATTAATGATGGTCATGATCCATATTTTGAAGAGATCATACATCACAATTATTCTCTTGATGTACCGATCCACTGAAATTAATGCACTGTCTAAGATGCATCTATCTCTCAGTAATAGGGCATGTATCGCATCGGCCTCCTGAACCTGGGAACCTTCCTGCAGTAGGTTAAAGGACATAAATTTATAG